>VXAC01001698.1:101403-160436 GCA_013399225.1 Rhipidura dahli
CACTGACACTAGAACTTCAACTGCTGCTCCCCAAATATTCCACACGCGGTCACAGACATCCAGCGGGACCACAGGTGAGGTGGCTGCTGGCAGGAGCCAGGAGAGGCTCCCTGGATCAAAGAGCAGTCAGGGGTAGCTGCTGCCCATCGCCCCAGCCCGGTGTCCGTGTCTGGGATTCCCTCACGGCCACAGAACCCGGCGGACAGAACCCGGCAGGCCCGAGGTCAGGGGGAAGCTCCGCAGGCCGGGAGTGAGAGAGGGGTGAGGCGGAGGAAGGCGGGCACGGCCGGCGGGGCCGCAGGCAGCACCACCGCGCGGCCGGGGACTCGGGCAGGCCGGCCCGGGCGGGAAGCGGGAGGCGAGGGGAAGGGGAGCTGATGATAATGGGAGACATCGCCACTTTCACTCACCCGCCGCCGTCCCGGCCGCTGCCGGCTCCCCTACTCCGGGCCCCGCGCCCGCCCCGCCACCGCGCCTACAGCGCCGGCCAGCCGCTGCTGGCCAATAGGCTCCCAGGAACGCCTTGATCGGCATCATTTCTGACCAATAGAAAAAGAGGAAGGGGGAAGAAGAGCTTAAAGCTCCGCCCCTTTCCCAAGGAACCGCAAGGACAGCCGCCTTCCGACCAATCATCGAGCCATCCATGTCTGAGTGGCAGCATATCTGACCAATAGAATGGCTGGGCTTGCTCAATAGGCCCACCTTCCCGATGCTGGCTTCCGCCCTTCCGTGAGGCGCCGGCTATGGCCGGGCTTCAGCATGAGTGGGTGGGCTAGAGCAACTGGCATCATCTTCTTGGGCTTGTGCGAAGCGTTCAGCACTGTCCCGCACGACATCCTGGTCTCTAGACTGGGCAGACATGGATTTGACGGATGGACCACTCGATGGATAAAGAACTAGATGGATAGCCGCACGTAAAGAGTTGCAGTCAGCGGCTCATTATCCACACGGAGACGAGGGACGAGTGGTGTCCCTGGGGGGTGGTACTGGGGCTGATAGTATTCAGCAATGTTGTCGGAGACATAGCCAATGGGATTGAGGCACCCTCAGCAAGTGACAGTGAGCTGTGTGGTGCTGTCACATGGTGGAGCGATGGGATGGGGACTAGAGCGTTTCCTCTATGGAAGAAGAGAAGGTTGTGTGGAGCTCTCAGAGCAGCCTTCCAGTGTCTGGAGGGGCTTACAAGGAGACCAAGGAAGGACTCTTCACCAGGAACAAAGGAGAATGGGCTCCCACTGAAAGAAAAGAAATTTAGTTTACATGTTACGAAAATGTTCTTCCCTGTAAGAGTGGGGAGGTCCTGGCAGAGGTTGCCCAGAGAAGCTGTGGCTACCCGATCCGTGGAAGTGTCCAAGGCCAGGTTGGACGGGGCTTGGAGCAGCCTGAGACAGTGGAAGGTGTCCCTGCCCATGGCAGGGGGCGAAACGGGACGAGCTTTACGGTCCTTCCCAGCACAAGCCATGCCACCGGTGTAAGCATTGTGTGCGGCTTGCGCATGCGCAAAGGGAGCCAGGCGCTGCCATGCCGTGCCCTGTGTGTTCCTCTGAAATGTGTCCGGCTGCCCGTGACAGCAGCAAGGGCGGCTGTGTCTGCACCGGGCTTCGGGCGCTTCGTGGTGGCTATGATGTGAATCGTGGTGCTGGCACGTGCTGCGGAGTGATCCCTTGCCGCCGCGCATGACGCCGTGGGCCGTTTAATTTTCCTTTTAAATTTTACACCGGGAGGTGCCGACGGCTACGGAACCCTTCGTGCAAGGCCACGGGGGTGACGAGGCCGGGCGGGCTGGCGGTCGTGGTAGGGCGGGTAATGGCGGCGCTCTCGTCTCCCCCGCGGGCCGCCATGGCAGCGGCGTCCCTCGCTCCCCGCGGGCCCCGCCGCCCCGCTAATGCGCGGCCCTTCCCCTTCTAGGTGCTGCTGCTGCGAGACGGCGGGGCGAACATGGGACCAGCAGACCTGGTTCAGAAGATCAGTATCAGCGGCGAGAGCCCTCGCGGGAGCGAGAGGAACGGCAGCGGCTCGGCGCTGGCGGGCGTTGACGGGGCCGCCCCCGGTAGATGGAGACACAAGTGTGCAGCCTATGTGCTAGCGCTCCGGCCCTGGAGCTTCAGTGCCTCGCTGACCCCTGTGGCGCTGGGCAGCGCGCTGGCGTACCGGGCCGAGGGAGCACTCGACCCGGGGTTGCTGGTGGGAAGCGCCGTGACCGTCCTGGCTGTTCACGGGGCCGGAAATTTGGTGAATACCTACTATGACTTTTCCAAAGGTATCGATCACAAGAAAAGTGATGACAGGACATTGGTGGACCAGATTTTGGAGCCGCAGGATGTAGTCCGGTTTGGAGTCTTCCTCTACACTGTGGGCTGTATCTGTGCTGCTGGGCTCTACGCTGTCTCCACGCTCAAGCTGGAGCACCTGGCCCTGATTTACTTTGGAGGACTTTCCAGCTCCTTCCTATATACCGGAGGTAAGTGCTGCATCCCGTTTGTTGTGAATCTGAATGTAGATGTGATAGAATAAGCTGACTTGTCAAAGGTTTCTACAAGACACACGTGATCTATCTAGTGCACTGCTGTAAAATATTTGTGTTATTTCTTAAAGTATTGGTACAGTCTTTGCAACTGAATGTTGTGGGGAGAGTCATTCTAAGATCTTCAGTTGGATAGTGGTTGAGGCATTAATATTTACATATATGGCTTTAGATGCTTATCAGAACTATTGCTGAATCTTTTTGCGATGTTTATCTCATATCCTTTAGCAGTGTAGCTAATGGCATATTTTCTTTCCTTTGGTGGGAATGTTACTTTGTTTTGAATTGTTTTGTTGTTATTCTTTAGATGGCGCTTCACCGTGAATGCTGAACAGTTTGTGATTCTTCTTAATAAGAAGGATACTTTCATGTCTTCCTGTGTTGGATAGATAAAAACATCGTTACTAGGAGAAGAACAAACAACTTAGTTTCAAACTGTCAGACTTTCAGTTATGTGAATTTCCCTGAGAGGGTCTTGTCAGTTTTGCATTTTGTTCTGAGCATTTCCTGTCTTTCTTCAGGATCAGATTCTAGTATGCATGATTACACTGAAAAGTACCTTATTTCCATAGATTTCTGCGGAAACAGGTACTTCTAGATGGGTATTAAAACCTGGCCCTTAGTTTCTGTTACATTGTTTGTCTGGAGAAAGCCAGAAACTGCTTTTCCTTTGTTGTCTCTGGGAAAGGAGATAATATGTTTATTGTCCATAGCTGCGTGTGTATTGGTTGTTTGGCAATATTCCTATGGGAAAGGGTTGAACTGTTAGGTCATCCATTCTCCTCTGTCATTTGAATTGTTTGATGATGCTTGATTTTATTCTTGTGTCTTGCCACAGGAATTGGATTTAAATACGTTGCACTTGGTGACGTGGTGATCCTGATCACCTTTGGGCCCCTGGCTGTCATGTTTGCCCATGCAGTGCAGGTTGGTTACCTGTCTGTGTCACCCCTGCTCTACGCTGTCCCTCTGGCCCTCAGTACTGAGGCCATCCTGCACAGCAACAACACCCGGGACATGGAGTCAGACCGACAGGCGGGAATCGTCACCTTGGCCATCCTCATTGGCCCCACCTTCTCCTATATTCTCTACACCGTGCTGCTCTTCTTGCCCTACCTGATCTTCTGTGTGCTGGCCACACGCTATACCATCAGCATGGCATTGCCACTGCTCACCATCCCGATGGCATTTTCACTGGAAAGACAGTTCCGGAGTCAGAGCTTCAGCAAAATTCCTCAGCGGACAGCCAAACTCAATCTCCTGCTGGGGCTTTTTTATGTTTTTGGCATTACATTGGCACCGGCTGGTGCTCTGCCCAAACTGTGAAAAGAGCTATAGAGTCAGGCCTCATAAGTCACTATTCATGCCAATTAACAGTGGATGTTATGAGTAAATGGCCCATTATGGACAGTGAGAAGAATAGAAAGACCACCTTGCACTGTTGATAGTGAACGTTATGATTTCTGGTCTTGGATAGCTTATACAACAGACTTCAAAAAAGTGATTTGTCAGCTCTTCAGAAAGGGTGAACTGTGTGGCTTTGCTTTGAGGAGCAAGGTGACATAAGGTCAAGGAAATGTTTAAAGAACCTCATCCTTCTGCCACCTAATTTTTTCACTGTCAGTTCAGTGAAAGAGCCTCAAATCGCACTCTCCTCTCTGTTCACAAGCACAATGATTCCTCTTATCACTTCTTTTCTTATCATGGTGAAGGAGGCCAGTGGCTTCCCTGTGGGAATCAGAAAACACTGCCAAATGTTTAGCATCACAACGTAGATGCCATTACTTCACTCTCTTGTAAGCATAGTTCATCTTCATCTGTTGTATGTTTTAATTTTTGTTTTGATTTTCCTAGCTAAATTTTGAGCTTTTATTTCCAAGCCCCCTGAAATGTGCTAGATACTGATTCATGAACTATTGCTTCTGCTTGTTCCATATAGTGTGGAAATTTCAAAGTTATGAATCTCTGTTGGTTGTGGTGCTAAAATGGAGAACAATTAGACCACTGCACAAACTTTAAGCCAAAACCAGTAAATATGTATTGTGCTACAAAAGCTGAAGCTGGAAATGCAAACCATGTAACTGCAAAGCCCTCAATGGGTAGAAAAACAAATGGTTTCCATTTTTGTATTTGAAGAGAATTTACTCTCTGAAATGACAGGTTTTGAGTTCCTGAGGGGGAGCTGACAAAGTGCCAGATTTCTCTGAAAAGCTATGGATTAATGGATACATAGGTGGGAAACAAATGGATTTAAAAAACCTTTCTTTTTCCACTTGTTTTTCTCTGTTACTTTAGAGACCCACCACATTATAGTGTAATGTCTTATTATAAGAAGCCCAGTTCAGCAAAGAAGAAGGATACAGTGCTAGAAAAAACAAATCTGAATTGGCTCTGCCTAAAAATTAGGACTGGAAATGGGAAGAAACCAATTTTGTTAACAAGATTTTTCCTAATGGAGTCCCAAGTTTGTGTCACTGAATCAAAATTAAGTGATCACTGAAGGGAAGTTCCCCATGTCTTTCCCCCCCCTCTGTACCTTACAGTGTTGCTTTGTTTTCTCCTGCAGATCTTGCCACTCACTGTTCATGTGGCTCTTTGGAGAACTGATTGTTTCAGCAGTTATGTAGCTGTGTGAAAAACATGCTAAACATGATGGGGAAAACATGTGCCTTCCGGTGCAAAGAGGGATTTGATCCATACCATATTATTTAGTGGCAACTGAATTATCTTCTGTTTTATTTAGTACCTGTATGCAGGTTTTGGTGAAAAGCTTGTTTGCAGGAGCTGTGGAAAGCTCTGAGGAATTAACACAGCTGTTGAACTAGAGCTGCTGGTGCCAGGTCACAGCCTTGCTTTTTGAACAAGTGTGTGTGTGAACCACTGTATGAAGGGCTTTTACACATTAGCAATAAACTAGCAATAAACTCACATGGTGTAACCCTGCATCTGTCATAGGTAAGATGCCCTCATGATGTTCATCTGAAAGAGCCAAATGTCCCATTAGTGGGTTGTACTGACAGCAGTAAAGCTGAGTTGATGGTACCAGATTACATGGTACAGCTGTTTAGAGACTGGTTTTACGACTTCATGTTATCCAGTGTTACCCAGCAGTTACATCTGAGCTGAAGTTAATGGGGAGGAGTCTTTGCTGGCCTGTTTGAAGAGCCACAATTTCATCTTTTATTTATTAAAATGGGCAAATGATCTCTCTAATCTGGCTAGGACAAGAAGAGATGGACTTCAGCAACTGCATTCTACAGCAAAATGCTTGTTAAGATTAAAAACACACAAAAGTTCAGCTGAGATGGATGGAGGCGGGTATCCAGAAGGTTTTGGAAACTGTTTTCAGTGCAGCAGTACACAAAAGAGTTTCTACTGTTGCTTCTTTGTGGACCTGCAGAATGAAGAAGAGCGTGGCTCCAATACGCATTTCACATTTCTGCAAACCAAAAGCTTTTGTAGGGATAAGGGCTGAGCTGACAAATCTGTGAACCTTGCAGTTGGGGATATGTGGGTCTACTGGGTTAATCCTGCCCTTTCTAGCGGCTGTGTGTTTCACTTTATGATAGCTTGGTTTTGAATAGCTTTCTGTTTCAAAGAATGGTTAGTTATCTTTTCTCTACTTCTTTTACAAAAACTAGAGTACTGCAGCTAAATTCCTTAAAGTAACTTGGCTTGTATCTTTGGTAACTGTAATTGTAATGATGAGAAGGTCATTGGTGCCACTGAGTATGTAACTCTTACTGTATCTTGTCTACCCTTGCCTGGGTAGGATATCTACTTAGGGCTGGAAAGGACCAGTGGTTTTTTTTACTGAGATGAAGCAGCTCATTAGTACAAAAATATGTGTGTGGAACACTTACCAAGGTAGGGGGGATTCAAAGTATTTTAATGGTAAAACCGAGAATTTTGTAATTTCTTACTAGCAGATGCTGGTTACTTCCAGTTCTCTCTCTTTGAAAAACAGTATCGTTCCAGCTTCTTAAGGATATTAGTAATAACTAACACATTCTTCACCATGTGTTATGGTTTAGCAAACCAAACCACTACACCATGGATTTGAGGAAGTCATTTAATTCCTCTGTGTCTCAGAGAACAGCTAATTTTTGCCTACCTCACAGGGATGCTGAGCAGACATCATCATAGAGAGCTTTAAAGTAAAAAGTGCTTTATCTCTGTGCTTTCCAAAAAGCTTATTAGTACTAGAAAACATCTTAGATATGAACTAATGTAAAGGGTGACTTAACCAATGTAATTAGGCCAAAATAATCTTCACATATAATCATTGAGTAGTAAGAGAGGTTCATTTATTGGTTTGCTTTGTGATGAAGATGCTGGGTCTCTTCCCCTACCCCACTTTTCCCTGTCCCATGCTACTTTCCCCGAATATAAACTTTAGAAACTTCATTCAGGTCTCTCTTGATGAGCTGTATTGCAGTGTGATGAGTGTGCACTGGTAGATGAACAGATCTGTAGCCCATCTGTTAATGTGTCCTAAAGCACCTTCTGGCCTTTCTTCTTACCCAATAAACTGTCTGAATGTTACTCTGTAATTATGCTATGTTTGATTCTTTTATATTACGTGAGTTGTATATTTGCACATGGATTAAAACATGGTCACAAAAGAAAGAGGGTCTTCATCTGCCATGTTTATAGTATAATTGCCTGAAAAATCATACTTTTTTTGGTGTAAAAGTCCTTTTATGAATCACACAGTCCTGTCTTTCCCTATCACAAGGCAAACAGTTCTGTAGTAGTGATCATCTCCTACTAATGGCAGACTTAGAATAGTTCTGGTATATTCATCAATATGCAGAATTTTCTCTGATGCAGTCTTTTGTGCTGTGTACTGTTCAGCATTTGTAAGGAGGTTTCAGCTGAACTTTAATATCTTTAATACAGATGAACTTTTTCATCCTCACCAGTGTGTTCTGCCAGTTTTCCAGTGCCATGGTCACTACTCCATAGAACTGTGACAGCATAATGCCTCCCCCATATGTGTCATAAATGAGCCTAAAGCATGGTTTGACATTTTCCTGCCTTGACCACTGGTGCAGTGTGCTCCACAAGCGCATTTGGAGGCAGTTATAAAGGATAAAATGCAGGATAGCGTGACATTGATAAATGGGCTGATCTTCCCAAATAAGGAGGCTGGAATTCCGAGTATCTGCAGATGGCAGCATTGCTCTTCCATTGCTGCTGCAATGCCTCTTCTCTACAGGAACCCGTGAGCTGTGTTTGCAAGGGTTATATTAGTGTTTAGTTTTATCTGACTGCGTTTCCTCTGGTGTAAGGGTACTTGAAAGATAAATTGCTGCAGATGAATTTCTGTTGTGCAGATTATGACTGGACAAATGCTCCTAGCCTAGGCAGGTACTGGAAGAAACAGTCATTTGAAGAAAGCCAGTCAGCTCTTAAATTTTAAAGCCTTTGCTTAATAAGCTCTTTCTGGTCAGGTGCTGAGGGCTGAGCTTTCAAAAGAGTGTGGGCAAGCTATGCATGAAGGGCAAGTATACTCATGCAGGGAAGAATGCAGTGTCTGCACACTCTATGAGATGTACTTCTGTTCAGTCAATTGCTTTTAACACATCTTGAATCCCCAGTGGAATTGGGGATTTACAGTGTTTTTAGGAGCTTGGACTCTATTCTCCCTATTACTTGGGTGAGTAGACTAAGTCACTGCTGCTTACTCAAGGTGATGCTCCTTGGAGGAGAGTACTTGAGAGTGCACCTTTCCAGTATGAAACCTTAATAACTAGGCCTTTCCCCTCACACTTTGCTTTGTCTGGTCACTGGTTTTTTATTTGATTATTTTTATTTGAATCACCTTCAGTCACTTTATACTTTGAGTTTGAGCCTGCTTAATTACATGTTTAAGGAATGAAATGCTGCTCTGGCTTCTTAAGGCTATTTTTAAGGTGGAATTAAATATCCAGACAAGATAAAATCAATGGCTCTTAGCATTGCCTAAAAATGTTTAAGTTTCAATAAAGCTCAGTAGGGCTGGCTTATTGCAGCTGTATGTCTAAAGGAAACAGGCCCAGTGCTGGACAGGATCATTTTGTTGTCTGAAACAATGTCTTTGTGCTTTTCTGAACTCAGCATAAGACCCAAAATGAACAAATTTGTCAAGAGATTTTTTTACACTGTTTTGTGATGATAACTTTCAGTTCTGTCAGTGTTTATTCTTGCTACATCATGAGGAAAACCCGTGTTTTAATCCAGATGTTTCAGTGGCCACAAGGATTTGTCTTAATGATAAAAACTTGAAGGACATAGTTAAGCATTCTTTTGGGGTCAGCTGAGAGAATGTGACTTGCTCTAACATTTATCTCACTGATCTGCAGGAACAGTGGGTTATCAGCCAAGTTTATCCATTCCCTCAGAAAGAAACCTGTGTGCATCTTTCTCAGGCTTCATACATGCACTATCCTGAGTGAGAAGTTCACACACCAGAGTTCACAACCTCTCCACATGAAGACCCAAATGTTTTTTAAAAGCAGAACAAATCCAAACAAAGCTATAACCCCTGTCTGTCCTCTGCTGAATTCTCATTGGCTTGCGAGAACCTGAGTGATTTGAAGAATTAAAAATCTATGGCACCATTGTGCTATTTTATCATGAAACAACAAGGAGAAGAAGCTGCTCATTAATGAGATGGCTGATCAAGATGAAATGTGCTGGCTGAGAGATGTGTCACAGTTGGTTTGTCAGGAAGCAAGGAAAGCAGTGAGAACCTTGTTAAAACACTGCATCTGAAATGCTGCCCTAGGAGCTTGAAAGTGTAGAGAGCTTAGAAACAGAAGAGGTTAGGGTCTACCTCCTCCAGTCTGCTTCCTGGTTGGCACCTTTCAGATGTCTTGTCCTAGGCTAGAGTAGCACGGGGCAGGTCTGCTAGTCTGGCAGTGATTTAGGTGCTAATTGATGTGGGAGATTCTGACACCTGCTCTTTGTTCTAGTGCTAGATTCATTGCCAGTTTATTAACTGGGAAATGCAGAATAGCCCTGCAATTTTAATAAAGCCTGGAGTCTTTAGAATGAACAGAATGGAAAGTTCTTTTAGGGAGTGGTTTGGCTTGTCTGTCCCGTCACTGATGTAGCACAGAGAATAAAGATGATGCATGTAGGTGTGCCATCAAGCCAAAAAACAAAGCCTGTACCCCAAATGGGCTGGTATACTACTGGTAAGGGAATAAACCAAATGCCGGTTTGATATAAGGGATAAATTCAGGCAATTTACATCTCATGCAGCATTTGCAAATACATCTGTACAAATCATCATGCTATGGGAATTCAACAGTTTCTCAGACTTTAACCTAATGGAAAGAGAGTCTAATAAACCATCTTCCCAGTCTCGTTAGCCATTGTCCCAAGGGTTGGTGAAATTACTTCAGATAGAGTATAAATTACTTTCTGTATGACACGAGGCCACTGTATATTAACTCATATTTTAACCTGTGGGGGATAGCTCTACTGCTGTATATATAAATATAAATATATATAAGTCAATATAAATAAAGTAGGGTTTGGGAATAACATGCCAGAGACTCATGCACTTATCTCTGTGTGTGTTCTAGAGCCCAACAAAGCCTTAAGAGCATACTTGGTGCTGTGTGATACCATTCTTCATCTGGTCTTTCTTCTTCCTTAAATTAGTTTTTAAGTAGAATTTGATTAGCCACCTAGAAACACAAAGCTGCCTCCCTAGTGATGTGCTGTAGGCTTTCCGTAAAGCTCCTTTCTGAATGGATCCTTTGCAGCATCCCTACTTCTTCAAACCTTTGTAGCTGAGGTTTCCAGGAAAAGGTGGAACATTTGCACATATATGGGGAGAGGAGGATTAAAGGTAAAGATCAAGAAGGGAGTTGGAGAGGACAGCTATAAATTAATGAACTTCAGAAGCTTAAATCCTGGTTACTTTATGTCAAAAGATTTTTCTTTTTTTTCCCCCTAGCTCACGTGGCAGGAATCACCTGCTGTTCTGTGAGCAACAGTGGGCCTCTGTCCTCCTTTCAGCAGTGATAGCCTGGATTTTAAAATCCATATCCTAAATAACCTAGTTTTCAAGGTCATTGGATCTCAGGATTTTTACTTGCTCAAATGCAAGAGAAAGGATGAGCCAGGGAAGCTGAATCTAAACTACTTCAAGTTTAGTAGTGGTTCTGTCAGTATCCCTGCATAAGATGCGGATACACAGAAATTCAGGTGTTCTAGAGAAAAAAAGATTTTCTTATATGTAGGGAGTCTTTGCTGTGCTACATAGTGCTGCTTTATCCAGAGTTATTCAGCATTTTCACAAAGCTGGTGGTGTGGTTCTAAGACTGAAGAACCTGGGATTTGGAGAAGGGAGAAGACTTGGCTCAAATGTATGAATTTCGCATCTGCCTCTGAGATTGCAACTCCTATGCATCTGTCTATTGTCCTTCTCCTTGTTTTCTGAAGAGCTATGTCCTGGGAAACCCTTAAGCAGGAAACTGGTCTGTTTCCAGTGTCTGTGTGTGTATAGGAATCTTGAGTTTTGAAGCATGTTCATGGCCAGAAACAGCCATATCCTAAACTCTATCACAGCGAAGTGTTGGGCTAGGAAGGGTTGCAAGTACAAGTACATACATGAGTGATGCATATTTCCACTAAGAGTTAACTCATCTCCAGATGGTGAAGAAACAAATCCAAGTAATTTAGGAGACCTGCATGTCTCCTGAGGATTGAGACATAAAAAGAATATCAATCTCTCTAGCAAGCTAACGCACAGGAGGAAAAAAAAGGTTGTTTTCTAAAGATCCATATGTTTTTTGCATGTGAGAGAGAATGCGTGTTGCATTCTGACTTGTCTAAAAAGCATCTTCTGGAGGAAAAGTTCAAGGGAAGAAATATTTTCCTCATTTACTAAAGTAAGGCTTTGTATTTTCTAGGGAAAATGGGATTTGATGTAGATTCTTTCTCTTACTCAAGACCTCACCATCCTACTCACCATTCTCCTGCAAGCACTTCTGGAGGGAAAACTGAAATCCTGTGAGTCCCTGTCTATGTATGGGGGAAGGGACAGGGAATAGTTTGAGTTGCAGGGAAGTACCGCAGTAGAAATGTCAGTGCTGCAATGGGAATAGTGGAAATAGACTGTTCTATTTTCATCTGCCAAACCAGAGCTTTAACAGTAAAATTGACCCAAACTCTCAGGCTATGGAGGTGCATACAAAAATGTGGCATTTGGAACTTGTGTAGCTTTAAGCAGTTTGTCTGAAATAAGTATCATAACACACCTTGGGGCTGGGGCTGACATTGATGGAAAGGGCCACCATCAAATGGTGCCAATCCAGGTGTGAATGTCAGAAACTGGCTTCTGTGGCAAGAGAGCTGTTCACAATAGTAGCACAGGCATTTGTCAAATGTCAGTGGCCAAGCACAGCCTGTGATCCATGTTTTTGTCCTTGACATGAGACAGTTATCCAAAGAGACTATAGTGTTCCATAGTTTCAGCAGGCACTGCTTCCCCTTTCCTGGGGTGACAGGCCTCTTGGACAGGAAAGGACATTTGAGTGCTGGGAGCTTTGAGCTCTGCATGTGATACCTGTCTGTAAAGGATGCAAGCAGCTGTGCTCTCCTGGTAATGAATCAGGAGTCATTTACAATAACAAAGCTGATGTGGGTGAGCACAGGCATAAAGATAGAGGCAGTGCCTATTGAAAATCTAATGGTCTTTCAATGCATTTCCAAAGCCCATTCCTGTCTGCAGTTTTACAGGTGGCAGCTGAATCAGAGGTGGAAATTAAATAGTTTCATTATCAACTCCTTACACTTCAGTTTGCTATAAATTGTTTGATTACTGCCAAGTGACTGACACTGAAGAGAGTACCCAGGCATGATGCCCAGCTTGTGAATATAGTTTCAGTCAGTTCTCACCATTCATACCCATCCTGGATGGGCAGAGCAGTCTGGACATGTGGTTACAAGGCAGGACTGAAGTGAGCTGGAAGAGCTGTATGTGGGGAACCAAGACTGGCCATGGAATATGGCTATGGGGATCTGGCAGAGCTTTGTATAGTCTGGCAGAGCTGCCAAGCACTGGCTGGGATGTGTTGGAGTCCTGGTGAAGAGGGAGCTAACTGGCTGTCAGCAACCTGCTGTGCTCACCTCTGGGCCCTGGTACCTCACAGCATCAGTGCTGGTCCTGGGCTTTGTCCTTTGTCTGCGGTGGTGTTTCAGCTTGTCTTACTGCCTCACCAATTGGGAATTTGTGCTTGGGCTATAAAAATCTGTTCAAGTCTGAATTCTGCCATAAAACTTGCTACACATGAATGGATACCAGGCTGCATAGTGAATTAAGCTCAGCCCTTGATGAAGGAGAAAGTCTTGGTTTCTGACAGTTTTTTGCTTTGTTTTAGTTTCAGTATAGCCTTTAAAAGTCTCCAAAATTTTCTTTTGCAAGCTGTTGGCATATTTAGAAAAAAGCGCACACCTTTGTGGTTTGTAGTGAAGTGAAAAAAAAAGACAACAAAATGTCATCCCTGAGACAGCACTGGTATGTGAGAGGATTCAGACAAGATCCCTGACTGCTCAAAAGGTCTAGTTAAGAACTTACAAAATCATCTGGGTACAATAAGCCTTGCCCATATTGACAAATGAATGGGTTTGATTTATCTCCAGAAACTACAAAGGTTGAATTTTCCTTCTGCAATGCTCCATTTGCTGACACAGCCACTTCAGGTACCTGGAAGGTGACATCATTTTGTCTGATTGTCAGTGTTCTTTATTCCTCTATTGGCAGCAGTCTTTGTCTTGTGTCTCATTAAGAAGGGAGCAGTTCCTTGAGCATGCTTTCTTTTCCAGAGACACATTCCTTCTCCTTATTCATTGGTAGAGTCTTTGCATGAAACATTCAGTGGTTGTTGATAGCAGTAATAGTACTAAGAACACACCAGGTATGATCTGGAGTATGACCTTCCTGAATTACTGTGAGGTGATGCTTACACACCATTGCTGATTTTAGCTCCTGATTTTTTGGTTTGGTTTGGGTTTTTTTGGTTATTATTGTTGGTTTTTAGGACTAGCTTTAAGCCCATTGGTCATTACTGTTAACTCCCTACAGAGATGGGCATAGTGTTTGACTTCCTCTGTGTTTGGTTCTGTATTTGTAAAGACATTTTACAAGAGGTTGGTTCCACTGTATTTACAAGCTCCTTTGTTCTGTGGCCAAATACTTCACAGTCCTTGAGAGATTATTTTGTGATTTAATATGGGTTCTCTATAAAGAAGAGAACACCTCCCCTTCCTCCATGCTTTTCTGCTAATGCTATTGCCTTTCACTGCCATAACCTTGAGAAAAAGCTGACAATGCAGAGCAATACTACCCAGCCAAGGTGGGCTGCCAGGTCTGGGCTGCAGAGGTTTGTATCCAGCCCTGCTTAGACAGGAGCAGGCTCTTCCATACGAGCTAGCCCACCACCACCCTTTGGAAAATTGACTTTATCATCCTTTGTGTTTGTGGATGTTGTGAGCTGCTGTTTTACAGTATCTGGGAGAAAGGTGTATCCCATCTCATTCCAGTGGGAACACAAGACAGAGCTGGTCTATCAGAGTCTAACTTCCTTGTACCTGCAAAATCTTTATTTTTTTCCCCTGTGATGATTTACAGGTTGTTACCTTGCAGGCAATGCCAAAGCCTGTGATGGATCATGTCATAAAAGACTAATTGGGCACCTTCTATCCCAGCACAGTAAACTGAGATCATGACCTTTCAAGGATTAGGAGTCCAATTATCTGGAGAAACAGTTCCAGATTGAAATACCCTTCTAACCTCTTATTGCTTAGCATTCCAAATCAGTACCACCTTTTTGTACTGGAAATTTCAAAAGTCACCCGATAAAAAAGATGGGAATTACCCTTAAACAGCTTCCATAAAAGATTATTATTATCTAGCGATAATTCCATCTCTGAACCTGTTTTGAGTATTTTCTGGATCCAGATGATTTTAAAAGATTAGACTTATTTACAGGCTCTCTAGGGTGAGGCAGAGAGCTTGTGGGTCTAACTGCATTTCAGATGCCTGAATTTGCTTCTTCCAGGAAGCAAACACCCTATGAATTGTTTTCTTTAAGTTTTTAAAGCAACACAGAGTTGTGGGGTTTTTTTGTTTGCAAGACAGAAAATATTAACACAACAGGCAGTGTACAATCAGTTGTTCCTTAACCTGGCCACTGCTGGTTCTCTATAGGATACAGGTACATAGTGGGAAGTTTACCACCAAAGGAGTTAGGAATATATACAGTTTGGTTTTGTCTGGGGTTTGAGTCCAGATGTTGCTATGACTGTTGTTTTTTATTAGTTTTATATATGTTGAAGTCTACAAATATATGCTGGGACTCAGGTGGGACAGATGAGATGTGACCAAGTTCTTGGATGATTGATAATGAGCAAGGACGGGAAAATCAATTGTGTTAATTCCTGGCTTGTCACTGGGATGGAGAATTAATGAGAAAATCCCTCTAACTTAATGGTATTTGCACATTATACAGACGGTGATGAAATGGTCTTCAGGCACTGCTTGGCATCACAATTATGGCATTATTGTAGATCTAGAGACAGGAACAGAAATCCACAAGCACAAAAACTCCTTTTACAAACAGCCACCAAGTGAAGACACAGACCGGCTAAGAGAGCTGAAGAGAAAACAAAGAGACATCATCTTTGCTGCTTGTAGTGTGCATTTAGGAACATATTGTAGGGGCTGTGGCATTGTTGTGTGATGATTCATATTGTGAGTGGTACTGTGCTACTGATAAACACTGTGTCCTATGGGAATCCTTCCCTCCGGGGGTCTTACAGCACTCTGTAGGCAGCGGAGAGGCTACTTGTCCTACAGTGCAGTGATTTCTAAAATGCTGTTGAAAACACTTGAAAGATTTTAGTCCCTATCTTCCTCTGAGCTCAGGAATGGCTGGCAATTATGCCCACTGAGTATGAGGTTTGTCTCAGACCAGCAAGAGTGTTATGGCACAGAGGGTGAACCTAGTGGTGCCAGCTTCCCTGCCCTGACTGCCCAACAAGCCAGGCAGGGAAGCAGCAGATGGCCAGTGGACCTCTGGAGCGATTTGTGATGCTGTCAGTAACACCTTTGCAGAACTGAGCACACATGTACCTACTTGGATGAGTGGGGAATGCTAGTCTTGTTCATGACTGACTGAAAAGCGGATCCATCTCCACAGCTGCCTCCTGTCTGCCAGGAGTTTGTCCAGCAGAGACAGCAGCAGTGTAATTGATG
The DNA here is from genome assembly GCA_013399225.1 of Rhipidura dahli. Taxonomy (NCBI): domain Eukaryota; kingdom Metazoa; phylum Chordata; class Aves; order Passeriformes; family Rhipiduridae; genus Rhipidura; species Rhipidura dahli. The sequence continues at coordinate 117,186 of VXAC01001698.1, forward strand.
GTGTATTACTGGATAAGTCATCCATATACCTTGTGTACTCAGAACACCTGCATCCCTCTTGCTTTTCTTGTCAACCTCCCTATCCTCGCTGGTGTACTTCATATGTCCTCCAAGCTACATTGAAGTATGCCGAGTTCTTAAAATCCCAGAAGTTCCCAGGACTGTCAAAAGGGGAATAAAAGGAAATGCTGTATAGAGAGTGACACTAAATTTGTTTAGTGTTTTCTCTCTAAAGATTTGGTGCAGGTTCTTTTCTTTCCATCTCAACATGTCAAGGTTTTAGTTGTGATCAAAAGTTTTAGAAGAGAATGATTAAAAGTTCCCCCTTCTGACAGGCAGATGACTACAAGGGATTAGGGTCAAAGGAATAGGCCAGACTTCAAATGCCCCCAGAGCTGAACTCTGCAGGTTCTTGGACTGCCTGGTCTGCTTCTATATAGCTGCCTCTACAGGCTAGAGGTCCCAATTCGCAAATCTAATTTTTTTAGGAGAGTTCCTACTGGACAGATCTTAGTTATCTCCTCTAGGTTGCATTATCCTCAGGTTTTCTACAAGAATATCTAAACTTTCAGGGCCTTTCTTTGTATTAGCCAGATCCTATTGCTACCAAGAGATGTAAGGAGCATCTTTCTCCTACAGTCTCCTCGGTAAGAAAGGTCCCAGATTTTTCACAGTTTCCAGACTGCTCTAGAAAAGATGCCCAGGTTGTTTTCTCTCTTTGTAGGTTTTGAAATTATAGCTGGGTTGAAAGCACTGTGAGACGTAGGCGACAGTGGTTGTTTCAGACATCACATGCCAGACATACCCAACATGCTGCTGGGCAATGAGCATGGACAGGCTTTCCAAAGCTCTACAGTACATAGTCTGCTATGAGTGTGGGACATACCTTTTTGAGATACAAAGGGGTGATCTCTGTCAAGATTAAGATTTAAATAAAGTTTTTCACAGGTGCTCAGTAAAATCCTAGACTCGGGCAGAGACAACCTATGCTATGATGATGTTTAAATGCTGGAAAGGAATTACCATTGTGCCATGGAGAAAAGCAGCTGAGAGCTCCCAGATTTGATTTCTACCTCATACATGGCTGAGGCAGAAATTTCTTCCATTTTTTCTCTGTATGTTGCCTACCTGGCAGGAATTGATAACACTGTAAAACAGTATTTCTAGGGTGTGATTATGTTATGCCTGGCAAGAGATGTAAGATTAATTTCTTCCAGCTATCAAAGCATCCAGGAGAATCGCTCTCAAATGCCAATATAAATGCACCTGTAATACATGGTTTGACTAGTTCTGATTCTCTCCACTGGAGGATAAGGGCTTGCATACAGTCTCTCAGCTTCACTACACCTTCCCCCAGAGCCAGCAGGGAAATTCAGGAGTAGTGGGCTGAAGCAGCACACAGTGGATTGGTGGTGTTGCAGGTATTAGGACCGGGAAGTAAAACTATTTGATGGCCCTTTACTTTTTTGGGTTGTTGTAAGATGGACCTAGAGGCAAGGGGAGCAATTAGGGACCATTCTTTGTCAAAATGCACTGAGAAATCTCTAAGCCCAAAGGTGTTTTCTGCTATACTTTCCTATTGCTTGGAATTCCTCACAAAGGAAGCAGCTGTCCAGAGTTGCTTTGAACATAAGGCCAAGGTGATTTGGATTTAAGGAAGGCATGTTGTATCCCCTTCTGAATGTAATTGAATTTAATCCTGACAAAGCCAAATGAGGTGGCTACTGTGGCTGCCAACTGTAATTACAGAATGCTCTCTGAGGAAAAAAAGTGACATCCCAAGCGTTCTTAGTTTTCATGATTTCTTACAAGTTTGTGGAAAGCTGGCTCATTAATCCCCAGGCTGTATTTTGCTTGGAGTCCCCCTGTTTTCATTAACCCCTGCTATGCCTGTGTCACACGAACATCAGACAGGGAGATCAGTGAGCAGACTGTGCTGTGTCTACATGCTCTGACATTACAGATGTGTGGCCTCACAGTGCTTAAATGCACATTTGGATGGCCCCAAACTGGATCACTTGGGTGAGGCAAAGACAGGAATCATGAGGCTGTGAGATTCATCTGTATTGATGCATGTTCTGCTTGGCTGATCCTCTGAATTTTGCTGCTACTACCAGTGAAAACTACACTGATATGTTGTGAGACAGGATTCTCAGCACTGAAAACCTCTAACAGCAAAACTCAGTGCAGGTCTATGCCCACTGCATGTCCTGGGAAGAGGGGCAATGTGTTATTGAGGGACAGAAAGACTTGCTCCATACTGAGGTTTAAGAGATAAATTATAAAAGCAGCTAGTCGGTAAGGTATTAGTCTGCAACTTGCAGGCTCGTGTAAATTCTTTGCTCAGGAATAGGTTTTTTATATAATAGTGGATCATGTTTCCCTTTTGGTCTCAGTTCTTCCATCTGTAAAATAGGGATAATGTTCTCAGCTTGCCAGAGCACTGTAGTGATACATCTGTTAATACTCTGAGGTACATAGACACTGTTGGGATGAAAGCTTCTTGCAGTAATTGACAGTTTAGATGTTTTCCTGGGTGATCTCCCCACACCTGGTTCTGGAGAAGGACTTGCTGACAAGAGGCTGAATCAGGACTTAATTTATTTTGTTCTGCTCTTGGTTGCAGGGGAATTCCACCTCCTTCTGTTTGGGGCTTAATCACTGGAAATGCTGCAATGCATGTTAAGTGAAGAAAAAGAGATAAAAAAAGCAAAAGGATTAATATCTAAAGGGCTTATCCACTGTGTGCTCTGAAGAATCTGCTCAAACTGAAGAGTCTTGGAGAAGCTGCATATATCTCTATATTAGTTCTGACAAGGGGAATGTCTCTATATCTCTATTACTAAGGTTCAGCAGCTGTGTTCCTGGACCCTGGACAGACAGCACTTACTTTCTTCAGACCATGGCCTGGAGGGAACACTGAAGATATGACATGGAAAGCTGGAAACTTAAACTGGAAAATCTAGGTCATAGGTAATAGAGTATATTTGATGAGTTAACTTCGTTTTATTTTCTTGGGAAACCATGGCAAGATTTCCTTAGATTTGTTGTTTGTTTTGTTTTGAAAAGATCTTAAATACTGTGGGCTGATCATAAGCCTGTCTTGTGATATACTGCAGGCAGGTCCACCCTTCCCATGCCAGCTCTCCTTTGGGAAGTGAGTAGGACTTAGACTAAGCACTACATCTCAGCTCTTAGAGTCTACAGGAGGGAAATCTGTGGTCTGCCAAGCATGGAGTTTGTGGTTGATCCATGGTCATTGAAAGATTTCCTTGAAATTAATGGTATGAATTGTTTAGGAATTGAGAATGACTGGTGAGAGGAGGAAAGGAGAGCATTTCTTCCTGGAAATAAGTCTAGGAAGAAAATCTTGTGTTAAAGAACAGTCAGTAGTCAAATTTCAACATTCTTTTTGCTACACAGGAATTATACTTGGATGAGTCCTCAATTCAGCCTTATTTGGCTGAACTGAATGCTGACAGTATATCAGTAAGTGATAATTTGTGGTGATAATAGTCCTGAATTTACTTTCAGGAGAAGCTATCTTTGCTTAATTCTTTAAGGGCTGGAGAACTTGTAGAGACTCATTATCTGGTTTCAGAGGTTCCCTTCATCCAACTCGACTCCTGTCTTAACAAGGGATTAATGTGTCATCTGCCTGGCTTCTAAGTTATGATGGGAAAGTGGAAAATTATTAATATAATGGAGTAGAAAAACTTGATGTTCATCTTCATGAAGCAGATATTAAAATTCTTCAACAAAAAAGAATCTATGCTTCAAAAGTCTGAACTGGCTGAGGGTTGATGAGATGTAACAATAGGAATAAGGGGAAGGTTTATTAGCAATATCCCAGCAACTCAGAGTAGCTGAATAACTCATAAATCTTTCATGAATTTTACAAAAATGAGGGATGAAATCCTAAACACTGTAGATAGATATACAGAGAGATATATTTCTTTTGCCTGCTAATATCTTGGTGTATTGTTATCTCTTGAAATTAAGAAACTATCTGGTTATGGTTTGTATTATTTTCCTGCAGTCTGAGAATCTATCGAATCCTTTGTCTCTGAGTACTGTGATCTCCTGCAATAGAAGGAATGGGGAGGGAGAATGTTTTAAATACTAAACAGCAGATTTGGCTGTGAAATTGTTATTCTGAAGTGGAAGTGGGATAAAACAGGTAAACACCATTGCACTCCAATTTACTGTGGAATCTCTGTGATTTCAGCTTGCAGTAAATAATGTGTTTTGTACCCCTTATTCCCTGCTGATGTCCCAGTAAAATGTCTCCAAGAAGCAAAATTTGCCTCCCGGAAAGGGAGAGACTGAGGGAGAGCAGCTGGAGCATACCTAAATGTGCATTTCTCTTTGTATCTGCATTCTTATGTTTCAGTTGTCATTGCAAAGGGGTCTGAACCAGATCTCTCACAAGTCCATGCTCAGAACTGAGTCCTCTGATGAATGGGATCCTGACCAGAAAGGGAGGATAGGCAGTGAGGCAGGACAGGATAACTCAATGGAAACCACAGGCTGAGGATTTAGTGGAGAATGGCCATTGAGGAAGGAAGGCTGGTTGGGGATTTGCAGGCCTAAGGAAAGTTCTGTCTTGTTCCATGCAGCTGTGTTTCATCCCCTCCTGGGAACCTGATCCTCCTTGATCTTCATAGCTTTGCGTGTGATTCCAAAAGTATATCAGTCTCAAAGCCAGCTTCTTAGTAGTGTGTGAGGGCAAGTGGTCAAAAGTCAGCATGAAATGCAATACAGCTGCCCTGTGGCACCCACAAAGGTTTGAGAACTTCCACCAAATCCTGGTCACACTGGAACTGTCCTCTCTTCATGGTGCTGTGCTTTTCACATCAATGTTACATGCACCTATGAAGGGACCCAGATACGCAGGGGAAAAAACTGCTTTATTCTTCTCTGATGTCTTTTTATTGGCCTCTGATGCTCAATTTTAACAAGTTCTGATGGAAAGATTTGTGCTGGCAACCAGGAACCCAAGAGGAACCCAAGAGGAACCCAAGTGCTCTGCTGCTACAGATGATGAGAAATCATTTTCCCTCAGGCTGCTCTGTCAGTGTGGTTCAACCAAATCCACAAGATCCTTTTTGCAGCACTAAGAGACCAGCTTATTCTGTGTGTGACTGCTGAAAAGGCACTGCTCCAAAAGGATTAATTCCTGACAGATGTATCAGGAAGCTGGGGTGGGAAATCTGTCTCATTGCAGAGAGTTGCCAGGACCTGTCTGGGTCTGGGTATGGAGGCAGCCCTCTCTGAAGCTGCTGGGCCATGTTCCCCCATTTTCCTCTAGCCTTCTGCCCGACTCCCCAGCTGACTGCACTGCCTGTGCCACACAGCAGCTCTTGTAGTTATTGATCTCTTTAAGGAAATACCAACAAGCAGAAAGGCTTTTTATCCTAGTGTTGTTCAATCCAGATCCCTTGTGTTCAGCACTAAATAACTTTCATGCACTGTGAAGATCGGCTGGACATAAAGCTTCAGTTACATCACTAGATGGAGCTCACAACATAAGAAATACTTGACTTAGAAGAGCCAAATGCTGTTACTGACTAAACTGTCTGGTTTAGAAGGAACTGGTGTGAGAGGGTGGCAAATTAACGTGTGGGGAAAAGATGAAATGTGAAGTGAATGGAGTGGAGCATGGAAGGTACTAAAGGATGGGGGTTGAGAAAGCACAAAGTTGAGAGCTGTTACTTCGGGTTGCAATTCAGTGAGACACTGCTCTGAGGATCTGCTGTATCCCATATTTCTGGACAATTTGGACGCCTGTCCTAAGAGTGTGTTGTGGGACTATTATTGGTAAGGACAACTGCTACAGGACAATGACATCTTATCAAGCACAGGTGCATGTGAGCACATCGTCTCTTCAAGCACATGCCCATCACAGAATAAACAGACAAATAATCATCTGCTTGCACCAGTTTATTTTGACCTTTCTTACACTCCAGGGAAGTTGTCTCTCTGACATCACTGGGAGGAACATACTTTCTTTATGAGTGAGACATTCAGATTGATTCCTTTATGTCTATTTTCTGTAACATTTATACCATCCAGTCATACTACACAGGAGGAAAAGAAGTGTTATGTTCCATTTCTGTCAGTATTAACATCAGAATCAATCAGAGAACTCATCATTTGTCAAGTCACGGAGGAAAAATAATTCCAAATGACAATTGTAACTAAGCAACCTAGCGTGACTAGTGAGTAGGAATGGAAATGAAATTAGTGAAACATTTTAGTAACTGATTTCAAGTAACAAATCTGTTAGATAACAAAAATCTCGCTCTCTCCAGAGACATTTTGCAAAAGAAAAAAGAGAAACTTGCTGAAAGTTATTTGTTGTGATTTGGATGGCAAGTAAACTGTGACAGGGATCATCAGGGGCCTCATTTTCTATGGTTGCATTGCATCAAGCACATGGACTGCCCTCTGCCACTGTGAGTAGGCATAAAAACACGTTAAAAAAAAAAAAAAGGACTACAGGGAGATTAAGGTATTTCACAAATAAAATATCTTAGCATGTCTTGAATCTCAGTATTACATGTTAGAGGTTGGTATAAGGCACTTGTATCATGATAGCAGCGTCCCTCAGGGGTCTGTGCTGGGACCATCTCTGTTTAATATTTTTATTGATGACATGGATGAGGGTATTGAGTCTTTCATCAGTAAATTTGCAGACNGTCCAGGAAGGACGTGGAGACGCTTGAGAGTGTCCAGAGGAGGGCAACAAGGCTGGTGAGGGGCTTGGAACACAAGCCCTGTGAGGAACATCTGAGGGAGCTGGGGTTGCTTATCCTGGAGAAAAGGAGACTCAGAGGTGACCTTATCACTCTCTACAACTTCTTGAAAGGTGGCTGTAGTGAGGTGGGGGTTGGTCTCTTTTTCCAGGCAACAACTGACAGAACAAGAGAACACAGTCTTAAGCTGTGCCAAGGAAAATATAGGTTGGATATTAGGAAAAAGTTTTTTACAGAGAGAGTGATAAAATATTGGAATGATCTACCCGGGGAGGAGGTAGAATCACCATCCCTGGACATGTTTAAAAAAGAGATTGGATGTGGCATTTGGTGCCATGGTTTAGTTTAGTTGAGGTGCTGGGACATGGGAGATCTTGAAGGTCTCTTCCAAATTGGTGATTCTGTGATTCTGTGATAAATGTTTAGCAAAATCTCCCACTCATTTATTAAGGGATAGATCTTTCATGCTTGGCAATTACATTGTTAATGCACTTCCAATACAAACGATGATGAAATGTCAATGTGAGCAGCACCAGGACAATTGTGCCAAAGCTCAGCATCCTGATGGACTTTGCACAAAACCTAGCCCAGTCCTGGGGATATGTGACTAGAGTTGGCTTCACATTTGAATAATATTGTCTTTGCTAGGTATAAATCAAGATGGAAACTTTGTGGACCAAAATCATTTTTGTCATGATTGAAATTTGAAATGACTCAAGCAGAATTGCACAAAGGATGAATTTGTTCTTTTCTGCTATCTCTCAGCATCCCAGGGGCTTTAAAGCCAGCGTGGGAGAGATGGTATCTCTTGCTGCCCTCATATCTGTTTGAAGTTGGCATCTTTCTTAAGCCTTGGGCATTAACATCCTCCTCCACAGGCAGACAGTGACAGCAGCAGCATGTAGTGGCTGTAGTATCATTCTTTAGTTTCTTCTGCAGAATATCATGACTACCTCTGTTACCATATCACTAACACAGAGCGTTGCTAATTATGATTATTAATGGGTTTGATTTACTTAGAAAGAATAATGTGCAATAATTCTATTGTCAAAGACTAAAATCTGGAATTCCAGCTTCAGATCCTGTCAGTACAGTTGTTACAAACCCTTTTGTGCTAGGCAAAAGTCATTCAGAGATGTTATTTCCCATATGTTTTAGAATACAAGCTGCCTTGGGAATTTTCCTTTCCACTGATAAGCCTGCTTGGCCATAAAAAAACTTTTTGGAAAAATCCTGCCTTACTTTTTCTTTAGTGTGCTTAAAATTTTCTGTAATTATGCTTTTATAAACAGTAAGAAATATTTATTATCTGTTGTGTGGGAGTAAAGGAATCTGATGGGTTTTTCTGTAGTGGTAGGTGAGATACAGCTCTTGGTAAAGAATACGAATGGTATCGGTTCATTTGAGGCTGGACAGGCCCTGCAGTGCTGTGTTTTCTGGCTCCCAGGCTACCTGGAACTGCTTAGTGCAGGTCTGCCTGTCTTCTAAGCTTGAAGGAGCAATATTGAAAGGAATTGCTTACACCAGAGGAATTTCATGCTATCCCTTTTGATGTGTAGTTTGAAAAAATCATTACAATTGCTTACAGTATCAAAGTCTCTAAAGATGATTTGAGCTGCAGTTGAGCTGTCTCAAAGGTGGCATAGTCCCTGTACACCTCTGTGTTGGTTTAGCACAGCCTAATTTTTTGGTGGGGGCAGGGGGGAAACCACAGAGGTGGCTTCTGTGAGAAGCTGCTAGAAACTTCCACTGTGTCCAACAGAGCCAATCTCTGATGGCTCTGAACATGGACATGCTGCTGGCCCAATCATAGAAGTTGGTAACACCTCTGTGATAACCTATTTAAGAAGGAAGTCAGAACTGCACACAGTTTTTTTTTGCTGAGGGGTGGTGAGGCACCGCAGCCGGGACCATGCTGGTGATAGGTGTGACCATGCGGCCACTGCGGCTGCCTGGCTTCTGCGATCTCTGCATGGCCTGTGGTGAACTTTGCCTGCCTGGCCATCTCTAGCCAGCCATGCCACAGGCAGAAGGGCAGGGGAAGCGGTGGCTTCCCCTTCTTGGTGCTCCACATGAAGAGAGGTGTTGAATGGCACCGGTGCCATGGTGGCCACAACTGCCCGTGTGGTGGCAGCCGGGGCCACATTGCCAGCAGCAAAAACATGGTGAGTGATTCCCTGACATGGAACCTAGATGAGATCAACTTCTCAGCACCACAAAATCCTTCAGAAATCTTTGAACTGGTGGAGTTGGCAATGGTACTTCCAAGCAGCAATTGTTTTCCTCCTAGTTGGAGAAAGAGGAGGAAGTGAGGACATGTTGAGGAAACCAGCATGGTGACACCAAGGTCAGTAGAAAGAAAGAGGGGGATGAGATGTTCCAAATGTTGGAGTTGAGACTTCTCTGTAAGCTGTGGTGAGGACTGTTAATAAACAGTTTCCCTATAAATCATGAAGTCCACGGGAGGATGCAGAGATCCACTCACAGCCCGTGGGAAAAGGTGCTCACGCTGGGGCGGGTGGATGCTAAAAAAAAGCTGTAATCCAGTGGGAGACCTGAACAGAGAGAAAAGGGCCTTTGCTTCCAGAGATAGAGAAAGCAGCCTCTTGCTTCCAAACTAAAGTAGCTTATCCTTAAAAGACTACACCCCATGGACTAAATGACCCATGCCATGCAGTTTTGGGAAGACTGTTTTGCCTATGGACGGGACTCATGTAACAGCAGGTTGGGTGGGAGTGCTATTTGTGAAATTAGAACCACGCTGGAAAAGCTCACAGAAAACTGTACCCCATGGGAAGGACCCCACGGCATAGCAGAAAAAATAGACTCCTTTCCCAAAGCCAACTGAAGAAAGATTTTAGGTGAAGAACTGACCGAAACCCTCACACCCTGTCTTCCTGCGCTGTCGGTGGGAAGGAGGGAGGGGCTGGGGGGGGAAAAGGTGTTTTAAAGGCTTATTTTATTCCTCATTGTCCTCCTCTGACTCTGTTAATAATAAATTTACTTTATATCTTTAAGTTTGAGCCTGTTTTGCCCTTAGAGTGTTTTCTCCTAATCCTTATCTCAACTCATGAACCCTTCATTACAATTTTCATGAGTACCTGATATTTTAATCAATATCAAACCATGACAACCTCGTATCTCCCTAGGACAACCTGGCTGCTTTTCCAGTTTCTTCCCACTACCTAGGTTTGGCTGGCTGTGATTTCCATGCACCAGTTAAGTTTCTTAGATCAGTAAGATCAGTTCTTTGCTCAGTAAGCAAGGTGGAAGAGGTCAGATACAGTGCAGCATTTTCTGTGATTTAGGAATCTTTATGTCTTTGTTGATTTAATTATGTCTTCTTGTGAGCAAGAAACATTCACCAGAGGTAAAATAATAAAAAAATTCCACATTTCCTTTCCCATCTGTCATTCTGAGATCCAGGGACTCTGTGCTCACAGCAGCTAAAAATAAGCTGTACTTAAACCCTAGTGACTGTTGTGATCTAGTGAGTCACACAGTCGACACAGCTTTAATCTGTGTATCTCTGCTCCTCCAGGACGATATTTTGTGATCTATGCTCATGTCAGCACTTTGCATCAGGGTGTGACAAAGAAATAGTTTTCGTGTCCATAGCACTGTCTGTGTTAAGCCATAATGATGCCGAAGCACTTACAAATTAATTGTTCTGCAATTGAGGGGAAATTAAGGCAGGGAAATACTATCCAAAGCTTCCCAACTGACTGTTGACAGGAGTAGCAGCATGGCCCCCTTAGGCACTGAATGCAGCTTTCTAGCTTAAACCTTGTCTAATCTGTGCTGCACATGACATAGGTGTTTGACCTTTCCTACAAAATCTCATAAGCTGCTGTCTAGAGCAGTTGCCCTTTAATATTGATGCCCATGAAGGTCACAGTTGCTTGATCATGATCCTTGATATGAGGGTGGTATTTTTCAGGCACACTTGAGGAAGGAAAACAGAGTTATTTAAAATATTTAGCATAGAGTTGTCAGAAATCTGTGATTTTTCCAGCCAAGCCCAAGTCTCACTGAAGCCTATACTTAGATTTTTTGAGCTTCAACAAGAGTTGTATGAAGCCGTTATTCTGCTAGCTGTGGTGTGGTGAGGTGCTTAATGCATTTAAATAGATTACATTTCTCCCCACTTCCTGCCTGTTGATGGACCAGTACCAAAGGCTTATTGAGGTGAAGGTTGTATATCAGGTGTCTGATGTCCTCTGGAAGGCACCTCCACATTTTTTTCTCTGTTTTTAGGTGAAGTTTCTGAGGTGTTGATACAGAAGAAACACAGTGCAGCAGGGCCCTAGTTTAATGAGATCTTTAAGAATGCTTGTAATATCCAGGGGGATATTTCATGGCAGAAAAGAGGACGATGTTGAACTCTATGTGATTACCTACTGGCTCAGTTTTTATTCAAGTATACACTAAATCTGTGTTGTGGGTTAACCCCAATATGACAAACAGTTCCCTGGTCAAATAGCGTTTCTCTCAATGTTACCTATAAAACCCCGCGGAAGGCAGGAGTTTGGGGGAGTTTTTTCTGGTCCAGGGGTGGTGGCCAGGAGCCCCGGACTGAAGCCTGCTCTTGCTTCCCCCCCTTCCCAAGGCACAGCACGGACCCTGGGGCTCTGGGGGGGCGGCTCTCGGGCTGCCTCCGGCGCGGTCTCACCGGGACCGGCGCTGTCCCACAGACAGACAGCGGGGCACTGACGGAGGGGCCCGCAGCCTGCAGCTGCCAGCACACACTGCACGTGGAACTGAAGAAGACAGCCCTGTAACCAGCAGTGGAGCAGTAACACTTTCCACCATGGTGATTCCAGAGCCAGAGAGAAAGAGAAAACCTCGTCACGTGAGACGAAGCCAAGATGGCCATGGGAGGAAAAAGGGCAGTGCTGCATTGTTCTTGTGTGCAGCTTAAAAGACTTCTTGCCTTGCTGTGGTATGAATATGGTAATATCACAGACTGTTTGTCTCTTTAATCCATTTAAAACTCATGGGGGAATGGACAGTTTTGATGTGTGGCTGTAAAGGTTGTGAAGAAAATGCCCAATGCCAGGTTTATCAGAAAGCAGTAGAGGCTTTTAAACCTGGTGGCGAAGAAAAGCCTTAGTATTTCAAGCCACAATTACTCATCCGTGAAAGAGTAATAACCACATGTGCTGGTTCATGTTCTACAGTTGAAGGAACAGTGAGAGGGTTTATGGAAAAAGAGACTTTACATCACTGCAGATTGTTTTGGGCTGCAGGTGGTGGCAGTTTGGAGAACCACGTGAAGCAGGAAGAAAACCCTTTTCCTTTTTTAAGAACTGCAACATGGATTGAGAGAGAGGAGAAGGAGGGGGAAGGAGAAGAAGAAGAGTTTTAACTGTTTTGTTCTGATTGGTCTTTTCTTTCTTTTTCTCTTAGGTCTGTTAATAAATCATATTATAGAAGTTTTGTGCCTGTTTTGCTGTCTCCTAATGGTTATCTCACAGAAGAGAAATCAGGGACTAATGCCTAAATTGACCATAAAACCACTACAGTCTGTCTCCCCTCAAATGAAGCAGAATCTTCACCATCCTTTCCCTCATGCTCTACTGAAAGAGTTAATAGATAATGTTCCTGTTTATAGTCCTGCCAGGGTATTTTTAATTACCTGCATTGTTTTATTACATAATGGTGATATTTGCTCCATTAGGCTATTGGCATCTTTGCAGGAAGCAAACAAACCTACTGGCATCCATCAGGCTGAGTAATTACAGAGAGTTTGTTTATTTTTTACAGGTTTCCTGATCAATACTAGCACTAGCTCTGCAGACTGGGCACCAAGCCTGCCTGCTCATGCAGCCAGTTTATCCTGCTGTAGACGCAGTCAGCTGTTTGGGAGATGATGAGGGTTTGATTATCCTGATAAAACAGGAGTGGGAGAGATAAAATGCTATAGGCTTATCTGCAACAGCCTAGGCACAGGCAGTGAATGCCCAGACTGTGCCCTGATATCTTCCTGTAGGATTTCACAGCTTATGGAGTCTAGACTTTTGTACCACAGGGAGCTGGGAGGTGCCTTTGTCTGGTTGTGTTTTTTGGTATCTGTGGGTATCTATTCAGTGAAGCCTCTTGGGCTGAAGTGTGTTTCATGAGCATCCCCCATTACAAGAGACCGCGTCCCCTCACCAAGCTCCTGCCTTTCAGGTCTCTGTTAAGAAAAAAAACCTGAAAAATGAGAGCCCAAGTGTATTCCCCTCATCTCCTCAGCATCATATGCTCAATTATACTTGTCCAAATCAGGTGTGAAATTCTGCCTAGCAGAAGGGGATTTTGTATTTTAGTAGCAATAAGGTGCAAAGTGGGAACAGCCTAATCCAAGGCATGGACACAATGTCACTCTATTTTTCAATCCTTGCAGTGCATTGCTGGGGATTTGTGCCTGCCAGCCATCTTTAGCGGTGAAATAATTCAACTGATGCCCTGATGTGGCTACCTAAAAACAGAGGCTAGACGAAAGTAAGAGAACAAAAGTAGGTATTTATTTGAAGGGTCTTCCAAGGTACCCCCTGGTAGTCAAAAGGCTACGAGGGACTCTACCCAAAATGGACGCTGGGTCATGGGCTCTTCACACTTTTATAAGTTTGGTCCATTCACATATCAGGGTTAATTCTCCACTTATAACTTCAGTTCATGATGTAATTACCCCAAGTTTGCCCTTCCTCTTCAAAGCCTTTTAGTTTACACATTTTGGGGCCTGGGACAATCAAGATGTCCTTGAAGAGCAAACCTAGAGAGGCTTTGTTATGTCTAACCAGCATGAGAGAACAGTAGTTATCAGGACACCCAAAACTTCAGTTACACACTGAGCAGTACAGGATTTGAAAAATATAAAAGTTAAAACCTAAGGCATCACAATGACAGACCAAACGCATCCTTAGGAGTGGAAGAAATAGACATCATCATGGTAGAAGTGGCATGCTGTGTGTATGCACTCCTTTAATGGTTTGTTCATACAAATGCTCCAGTGGGTCACTGCTGGGTTGTAGAGACTAGTAGAAGCAGAAGACCCTATTCAGAAGGAGATGGAAGAAGCTAGGGACAGCAGAAGGTTCTGACTCCTTTTCTAGTGAGGGTAGAAAGGGAAAGAAAGGACCAGACATTGAACTAAGTGTTTTCCATGGTAGAAAGAAACAACTTCTGTGTGCAGAGACAGAACCTCTTCCATCTCTTTTAGAGTTTAACTGGCAGGTCTTGGACTGTGTATCCTGATCTGCAGCTGGAATGTGTTCATTACAGGAGAGCACAGTGTCATTACTGTTTGAGCAGAGAGATGTGGTATAGCCTAATAACAATGATTTCTGGAGAGAAAGGAAGATGCAGTGAGCTCTGAAAGGAGGTGGGGAAACCAGGCAAGGATGGCAAAGGAAGAGAATAATTCATATAAATGGCAGTGCTTTACCCCTCCTCTCCAAGGTGTGATGAGGCTGATTTCCTGACACAGGGACACATCTGTGGAGACAACTATGAAAACTCCTATATTCCCTCTCTCAGTGGCTGCCTCCTGTCCTCCCCCCAATGACAGCCTATGGGAAGTGGAACAAGGCCTTATGTGCTGACTTGCTGTTGAAAAGGGCTGTGTCTTGGAAAGTTAGCGCAAAGGTTCATAAATGCATCCAGAAGGTGCAGGAACTCAGCTTGATGGCTGATTGGTATTCAGTTCTGATGCAAAGTGCTTAAGAAAAAACTTATTAATTTCTCCCACAAAGAGCAGGAGTGCAACAGTAATCACAGTATCAAGTCATAAAAATAAAAAAAAAGTCAATTGCAAATAGATGTTAAGACTCTGGAGGGTTCAGCAGGGGAAGATTGTATTACGATAAAGTAGATTATAACACTGGTGGGCATTAAAGGTTGTCATTGTATGGTAAATCACATCAGGAAGTCACAATAGCTGCTCTTTACACAGTCAGGGATAGAACACTGATACAGCACTTGATTTATTCTCCATCCCTGTTACACCATCACTAGCAAACATGTAGATAGAAAGAGGAGAGGAAGAAGGAAGAGACTTGTGAGCTAGACTGGATTTCTGAGCTGTGGTTTTGGGAAAGTTGGGTGGGACTGGGGTAATGCCAGACATATTCTTCCCTTCCCCTTCTGCCACATGCTGGGGCTTTGCACATGTCCTGCATTGCAGATGCACAGACTGAAGCTTTCCCCAAAACACTTCTCTCCTGTGGGGTAGCAGTAATGATCTGAGTAGAATCCACACAGTTCTAGAGCTGTATGTCCCACAGGGAGCATCTTGTGCTCCCCTCACTGACGGAGACTGCCAGCTGGGCTCCTCCACTATGCAGACTGTCTCACTACCCTTACAAAGACAGCATCCCAGCAGCAGTCGTCAGTCCCAAGTATGTGCATATGCAGCCTGGAACATTCCCCAACCTAATCTGTAGCATCCCAAAAGTGTCCCAAGCACACCTGCATACCTCTCAGCTGTCCAAACACTTCTGAAACTTGCCCTCTCCTTCTCTGCCCAAAGTAAATTGCCAAAATCTCTTTATTCCTTGCTTAGCAGTTACAATCCAGGAACAATGTAAGAACCTATTTAAATCTTCCAGACATCTCCTGATGGGACTTTACACATTACATAGCTTGAACTAAGTCCTTTTACTGTTGGAAGCATGTTGGTAAATGGGCAGGACAAGGGCTACTGTCTCTCTTCTCCCCGGCCACTGCTTTATGTGCATCTTCCCAGGAGTGTGAACCAATTCACACTCCTCAGATATGGATTAAACTAATGCCAAAAATCACCTTCATTCCCATTTTGCAGCTGAGTGCTTTCAAACTCCTGCCTATCACAGTTCTGTATTCTTGACAGATAGCAGTTGAAAGTTACTTTGTATTCTGCCCCCGATCTAAAGTGTTTACCAGATAGCCTTACCAGCAAGAGGTGGGAAAAATCACAGACAGGTCCAGTGATTTTTTTTTTTTTTTTTTGTACAGACACTACTGTCATCTGCAAAAAGGTCTTTTGCTAGTGCAGCTTGTGTGGCTTTTGCAGATGGTTTAACTGTAGCAGCACTGAATTCCTCCTAATCATCAGAGAAGCACTGTATCTTCCAGGAGCCTTGGCAAAGGTTGGAGCATCATTGTCTTCCTTGCTCTGTGACCATCAGAAGTGTCTTGGACACCCAAGGTGTTCTCCTATTAAACTCTATGACTGACAGCAAGGTAGATCTGTTAGAATCTCAGACTGATCCTCAAGTGAAGCAAGAGCGTAATAGCCTTGGGTTTTTTGTGGTGCAATTACATTAAAAACTTTTCCCCAAACACCTTTTTTTTTTCATCTTGCTTTTTCAGATCAAGCAAATGTTGTTTTCACAGTTCTTTATTGTTTGTTGTGTTCTCCAGGGTGCCTTCCCCTGGCCTCAGTAGCTCCAATAGAGGTTCTGGCAGCCTAATTAGAGGATGGGCTGGCTCGGACCTCTGAGTCCCGGGAGCTCCGTTTCTGGGCAGGCGGTACCTCGCTGTTATCAGGTTAGAACAGATGGACCACTTGTAGCTGGTATTTATAAACTTTATTCCTCACGGAGGAAAAACACAGTGCAACTATACCAAGCAGCAAAATGGCCCCGCTTGTCTTTCTCACCTCAGATTTATGCCCTTGGCTGGGGGGGGCGAGGCGAGGAGACGAGCCAATGACTGAATGATGGGACAGTGACATTTGGCCAATACAGAACAGGGAAGGAACAAAGGCAACGGCGCCAATTATGAACTTGAGAAGCTGGAGAACCCCCAGATCTGATGCAGTCAACTAGCCTTATGAATAAGCATCAGTCAACCGGGGGTAAAAGTCTAGAAACCGGAGGACCCCCCCCCCGCCACCTTCCCCCATGGTGGGTGCTTTCAATCTGTGGTTCCTTGGATACTAAAATCAGACCACCGGGATAAATCCCTGGTGGTCTGTCTCACTGCAACAGTTCTCCCTCCAAACATTGTTTGGTGTGGAAAGCTGTATGGAAGCAGTATCTCTCCACCTTTGCTAAACTTGCACAAATGTCTCTTGTATAAATGTGCTTCTGCAACTAAAATGTATGTTTTTTTCTGGTCTTCTCTCTCTAGTTCCAGGTGAAAAATCAGTATGCTGGTTTCATTTGTGTTTCTGAGTATTATGATCCTGAGAAATGAAGGCATATAAAGTATAATAGGCTTTTGCTGAGATGAATGTTAGCTTGTGTAGATTAACAGAGTAAGTTGTTTTACCATCTAATATGCACATTTAGAAACAATTTGTTTTAGAGTGTGACAACATATAAAAGGAATGCTAATTTCAAGCAGAGGGAAGTATGTTTGTTTAGAGAATAAGAAAGCCAAGACTGACCAGGTAAGAAGTGAACTGAGTTAATTCTGATTCTTCTGGTTCAGCTGCATTGCTCTCTTTGTTAAAGTATTTCAGATCTTTTGCCTGTTACACTGCTTTATGAGCGCTCATGTGCTGGATAGGGAAGAGAATAAAGACTCACCTCTGCTAAAGGATGTCAAGGGACATAACAAGAAGAATAGAATGAACACAGAACAACAGCCAAAAAGCTGGAATGAGGATAGAATAGCACGCTGCATATTGCAAACTGTTATAAATAAATTTTGGTTGTGTGTAATTAATTAATTAAGTTGATAAATATGTTAATGGTGGTAGTTGGGTTGGTTGATGTTTTCTGTGTTAATTATTGTGGACACTGAAAAGCTTTTAGCAGAGAAATGTTTCTGCTTTCTGCATCATTCTGTGAGAGCTCTGCTTTTCTCACAGAAACTATGAAAAACAGTGCTACAGTTCATGTAAACCAATTCCTTTATGTCACACCTGCAGCTTGTTTTGCAGGCTTTGTTATGATATTGACCGAAAGATGTTTTTGAATGGGTGTTGTGGATTCTAGCCAATCACTATGGATGGTCAGTGACCAATGACCTTTGCGAACTAGGGTATATAAGCCTGTCAGTAATTAATTTTAAAAGCTAGCTTGCTCTCTTTGAACTTGGACTTACGTAGTTTTTCTCTCCAGCTGCAGTACAACAGCGACAAATTATTTTGTTATATCCAGTTGTGTAGAGTGTATCGGGTGTAATATCTGCATGTAACCATTGGGTGGCAGACTTGATACCATGGGGAAAAGGGGACGTTTTCTAGATTGTTCCAACAGGCAAGAGTGATGTCACCAAGAACTTGGATTGGACAGGGCACGGACCAATCAGTGGAGGCTCTTGGAGAATGATTGGTGAAAAAGACATCGTTGAAATGGACCAATGACTGCAGGAGAAACGAGCCAATAGTGTGAAGGATCCAAAATGGACCAATGGACTTAAAGGACCGGGTATAAAGACTGAGTTGGGGCTCAGTACTTGATCCTCTGCCTATTCACACTGGTGAGGGAGAGCGCACAGCGTTGTGTGCACGCTGCTTCCAGTCTCTGCCTTTCTCTTGGGGTTCATGAGCTGACCTCGGTACCCATTCTTAGTTGCTGGTTAATAAAGGGTTGTTTTTGGCAGTAAGGAGTGAATGGTGTTGCTTGCTTTGCCTACATCACCCTTCCTGTCAGAAACAAGCCACTATGATTTGTGATTTCAGCTAACTTGCTAAGGCATAGTTTCTCAAAGAACAGCCTGGATTCACCCATATGCTGAGCTGTGTTCAAAACCTGAAGCCTGTTGTGGGCACTGAGTCTGTTTGCATGTTCTGCCAAAATCATGCTGCCCCTCTCCTGTTAGAAGCAGAAGAATGTTCAGGAAAACCTGACTCTCAATTTGCCCTGATACTTCTTTTCCCAAATATTTAAGAAGGTGCATTTTGCTGGTACAGAGATTTCTTACAGTTATTTGAAGCTTCATGCACAAGTACTCGAAGGAGTCAACATGAACAGCTACACACTTCTGTGCCCTTCAGTTGAAACTGTTCTGTATGACTTTTGTGGCCAACAGCAAAGGAATAGCTGCTTAAGCCAGTGAATTTTTATCAAAATTTTATGTCCAGTACAGATAAACTCAGTAAACAGCTCTGAATAATGACTCCATTTCTGGAAACTGTTTTCCATCATGGTAGGATCACAATTTGTGTATATTTATCCTTATACAACTCTGTGAAATGCAACAGCACCAAGAAATTGCATCTGCTTTATACAAAGGAAGTTAAAGAGGTGACTTGATCACAGTCTGTAAGTACAACAGAAAGATTTCTGATAACAGAAAACTCATTAATCTAGCAGATAATGGCCACAGTGAGATCAGTGCCTGGAAGTGTATACAGTCTGACTCATGCTGGGAATAAAATGTAAACAAGGAGATAATTAGATACTGGAGCAGTTTGCCTCGGATTCTGGTGGATTATCTCTTATTAGAAGTCTTTGAATCAGGCTGGGGGTTCTTTCAAAAATTGTATGATCTCTTAGGTGACCTGCCTTGCTGAAGCAATGCAGTGGTCTTTTGGCTGTAGCAGCTGGGAGCCTTGCTTTTGTTTCCACATTACCTCTTACCTTCTTCTGGCATTATACAAGGTGTTATAGATGGACTGTGGGTAATGTCTGTGATAGATGAATGTTTTAGGATTGGCTCTCACAGATTATATGTTGTGTGGTTTGGAGACTGTTTTATTGTATGGTTATATTTGTAATTAGTTGATGATAGTTAAGTGTTGGTGTAAATTAGAGATTGTTTTAATATTTGTTGTAAAGGTTTGCACTAATAAAATGGCCAATGGGCAGCAGGGGAGGGGGAGGAACTAGAACCTTCTTGGAAGGTTCTAAGAGGGTAACAATTGAACTGGGGCCACTCCCTGTCTGATAACTGAGCATGCTTCCAAGAGAACAACAGCTGGGCATGCTCTAAGTGAGCGGACTGGGGGCGGAGCCAGGCTGATCAGCCTCCTGATTGGTAAAAAGTATCCATGTGCTTCTGAATGACAACCAAGACATGTAAAAGGCGTGACACCAGCCTCGTGCCTTTGTGCCTCTGGCCTCCAGCAAGGGCTCTGCACCTAGCACTGTAAAAACTGTTTTATCGACTTTGTCCCTCAAATAAATTTTATTTCTTTCATAAATGTGAACTCGTTTTTCACAGTGTCCCGCAACATTCTTAAAATCAGTGGTCATCAGCATCAAAGGGATCAGGATTTTAGTCCTGGTTTTATTGGTGAATTTCGTTCCTCCAGCCTTTGTCTATGGCATGATGGTCCTGACAGGAGAGCTGTGCCTTGTGTCTTTGTACTCTTCTGCTGGCTGGGCAGGGACTGGTCTTCACCCATGTGAAAACCACTTCTAAGCTTGCAGCTAATGAGACTCTTTCCATGCAACTGCAGTGTGTCCCCTGCTGGACTCTGGCTATCCATTACAGTTCTGTTTCTCTATGAATATTTTTATTAGAAATGGCAGAAAAGCTTCAGGCCAAGAAAAGCCCTCAGAAAATCTGAGGGCAAGAAGAGAAAAGTGATAATCTGAAATAGAACATCCAGAAGTGGTTCTTTGAAGTTTGCTTGAGCTCTGTATGCTTTTCTGACATTGGGAAGCTGAAGAAATTGTCTAGTCTAGGTTATTTCTATCTGTCTCATGTAAAATACTTTCCAGTTTTCTGAGTATTCTGTCTTGCTCCCTCAGGGGAATTCCTACATGACTTTCATGGGAAATTTCCCTCTGAATCTTGTCCCAGACCCGTATTCCTCACATGCTGGGAAGTATAGCATACCCAGCCTAAAACTGCTTATGCAAATAAAATCACAAGGCTGTATGTTTGAGGCCTTAGTGCCATCATCTCGTGTTGTCAGAAGCCTAATGAGCTCTGTTATTAAATGGCTCTACATGGTTACCTTGTGCTGGTGATGAATATGGCCAGTGGAGCCATTGGGAGCTAAGCTTCCCAATGCTATTGATTTCTTCTGTGCTCACAAATCTGGATTGCATTGCTGACAGGGAGTTGGTTTAGCACTTTAGTGACTGTCCAGAGCCTCATCCTACCCAGGGAAGGCAAGTGACTACAAAAGTTGCTACTAATTAAGCAAAGGAAGGAGCTGAGCGCATCTGCCTCACAAATAATATATCCTGAGTGTTTTGAATCCAGCCTAAGAACTCGTAGGGTGGTGAATTTCTCTGGAGATGCTCCTCTTGTTCAGGCCAAGGTTCCTGCTCTGTTAGACACTGACAGACTCGCTTCCTAGAGAGCGTGTGTGCAGGAGAACGGGACCCTTGAACAACGAACCAACGTCATTGTGCAAGAGCCCGTTTATTGTTCACATGGCACTGTTCTTACGCATTTCTGCCGCTGTAGTTCACACCATCACGCATGACCCAACTGGATCTCTGAGCTGTCCATGCCCTGCATGCACCTTTCAGAAAACCTGATTGGTTCTAGTCCAGGATGGTACAGTCCTTCTTTTTATCTACTTTCTTGCTGTCTTGTTATTCCATTTTACAATGTCTTCTCTCTTAATTTAGCACAGCTTACATTCTTGTGGCCTTGATGAATTCTTGAGGTCTCTGATAAGGGTAGCTGAATATAACTTGGCTGGGGCACCCTGACAGAATTTGAGTGCCTTACAACACTTGTGGTTCAGGTAGGGAAGACAGGCAGAGGTAGAGAAGCAAAGCTGTGCACTGACTTGTTTGTCCATTTCATCTCACCTTGGGTGGCCAGAGGGTAGTTATTCCAGCTCAGCTGTTGCATGCTGTATTGTTAAGTTCATTACATGTCTGAATGCCAGGATGTGATGTGAGGCAGTGACTGGGAACCTGAGGCTGCTGATGTGCTCATAGTAACACCCAAAGCACGTACCTGATTATTGCAGCCCTCCCGAGAAGAATTAGCCATGACAAGGACATGTCAGATCCTACTCAGAGGGCAGAACCGAAGAGTCAGCATTTGGAAGCAGAAGAACTAACAGAGAATTGGTCTCATTACTGAGTAGCAAATTCTTGATAAGTCCCATTCCTGCTGGCTCTGAGGGAAGGAGGCAGTGTCCAAGTATTTCCCTTTTCTATGGCTAGTTTTGATTTAGGAGGAAGAAGCAGGAAATAACAGTAGTATGAGAGACAGGTAATGCCACTGTGATGATATAAAACTAACAGGCACATCCTGAGAGACAGAATGAGGCTGAACTGTGTCTGGAGTGTGGCAGAATGGTACCTAACTTTCCATTTGCCTCCCTTGCCTCATAGTGGGATGTGCTGTAGGGAGCTGGAGCACCAGCAAGGGGGTGGCAGGGCTACAAAGGAAATAAATGTACCTGTACAGAGTGCTGCCCCTGGGAATGGCTGGCTATCAATAACAGTAATAACATATGCCGGGATGTGGAAGAAGCATCTTTTTTAAAGTGCTGATCACTGCCACTATCTGGGGTAGAAACAAATTGAAAAAAACCCCAATTTAATTAATTTATAAGGCACAGTAATGCCACTTTTGTATTTTTCATTGTTTCCCTGTGTTTAAATTTTGTGTGTAGGAGAGCTGTTTGTTTTTAACAGGCCATGCTGCAGATTGGCAGGTAAATCAGGGTGCTGTGTGAGGGAGGGTGCCCAGCAGCCCCAAACAGCCATCACTAGAGTTAGCCAGAACAGAAAGGTCCCAGAAACTTGCTGCTCTGGAATCTTATCCACTGAGACATGTCACAGTTAGCTTGTCCTCCCTCTGCCCCAGTTAGACTGCAAAAGGAACAATTTGTAATGCAGCCCAAATCCCACTGGAACAATTGGGATGCAGATGGCAAGGAAAGCTGAAGGTTATTTCATACTTCTCTTCTACCGTACTAAATAGAGATGGTGCAAAGGGGAAAACTTTACCTAGGAAGAAGGGGCAAGGGAAGAGAGATTCACAGAATTCAGGCAGTTCTTGGACCAAATTCTGTCCAAATTTTCTGCTGTTATGCTGAAAATGAGCTGCCTGCAAGATCAAGGGATGTCTATCCATGGGATTAAAACACATGCTCTCTGCTCTGGCCCTTTGGCTCTACCACGGGTGAAGAGTACCCTAACAGCATATTACAGATATGAGATGGCAAAGAAAATGCCAAGCAACATTTTAAAGTTTCAGGTTTCTGCTCTTCTCCCAGGCAGATGCTGAAATGGCTCTGCTTTTTCCTACTATGCTTTACCCACCAGAACCCAAAGGGTCCCCTTACCTGTGTTATCCATGCGGTCAATGGAAGTAGCAGTAAGAGACAAACAAGAGGGAGTTTTTCTTTTTCCTGGGGCTGAGACACAAAGCTCTATGTGTTTTTTTAACTCTTTTATTTTTAGATGCAAAATGAAAGAAGAAAAATCAAATTTAACTGTAAAGCCATGTCTTCCTCCCCTCCGTCTCTCTGGTCTGGGAAGTGCAATCACGCCTCCTTTGACACAAGAATGAATTCAGCAGCATGCATTTTTAAATTATTTATTTAAAATTAAAGGAAATTACTTTCAGTTCAGTGCCAGTTTCTAGCTCAGTGATGACAGCAAGGAGAGGAAATCAAACAGCAGCACTTTCAGAGGCAACACATATACATGTATGTGTGTATATACATAGCTGGTGGAGGGCTTGGGGCCACTGCAATCTGAAGCATTACATGCATCCCCAGACAGCATACAGCTGTTAAAAAAGCAGAGAATGGAGTGCCTTGTTTAACTGTGTGGAGCCTCTCTTACATGCTGAATTGTACCACTGATATCTAGACCCTTTAAAATAATCTACTTTATTGAATTGTAAGACTCCAGTTTCCAGACATGGGAAGAGAAGCAAAGACAATTGAAGAAATATGCTCAAATATTAAATATGAAGAAATAGGCTATGGATCAATGGAAGAGCCACGACCAGAATTCAGTAGCCACAGCTCACCTGCGTGTGCTTCACATGTTTAAAACAGTTGAGAACACTGGATATGTTCTCTGTGATGGGGCAGTTGTCTTGGTGTATCTTTGCACCTTGTGTAGTCCACAGTAGCCTTGGCTCGCTGGTTAATGCTGCTACTGCTGCTCCCACAGTGTGAATAGCTGTATTTCACCAAGCCAGAACTTTCTTGTTTGTCAGAGCATCATATTTCAGAGCAAACCTGGGTCCGAGGGAAGGGTAAGTGTCAGTGCTTCATTCCTCTTGACTCATCATTTAATTTTCTGGTTATGAGCCAGACATCCCCTTGTCCTTGCAGTGCACTGTTAAGAGGGAGAACAAGGCCAACCAGCCTTCAGTGCCTCTGCCTCATTCTCTAAGCTGTGAGCAGCATGGGACTTTTTGTAAGGCCTTAATGATGCCCAAGCAAAGGTTGACTTAAAAAATAAAAAATTCCTTTGTGATCTGTGCTGTAGATGGAGCAACAAATGGACAATAAAAGGGCTGGAGACTGAAGGCAAATGCTCCCCTTAGATTAAGGGAAATTATCCTTTGGGGGATGTGGAATGTATGAGGCTTTATTATTCTTCTTGGGACAAGCAGCGTATGATCCCTTGGTCAGGGAGATAAAAGGATCATAAACTCAAATGGCTCCACATAGTCTGTGTGACTCAGATGGCACCAGAGAATGTGTTGGAGGTAACTAGATACAGTTCAGCCTGCCTTGGGCTGTGAAAAATGTTCCTGTGACACTGGAAATCATGTTGTCCCCAAACATTGTCCCCTGTGCTCTCAGGGCAGGTAGGTACAGTCTGTCTGCATGGACGGCTTAGGTAGGGTCTTCTGGAGGCAAGTCAAGGGCCTCAGAAGAAACACATATCAGAAATAAACCTGGATCAGGAGGTCTGTCACCACTTCTTCATAGTCTCAGGTACTTGCTCTTCTCCCGTGCAGTCATTCTGGCTGTTCCAGCTCATGGCCACCTCTGCTTTCTTCCCACAGAGGCCCTGACCCTCACCCCCATCTCTCTTGCACCTGCTGAGTCTTATCCACCTTGTGATGTACAAGTAAGTACAACAAAATAAGTTTGTTGTCTCTACTTTCAGCTTCTGAATCCTTTCATTCATTTGTGATTTGTTTATGCCAAATTTTCTGTTGTTCTGAGAGGTCCCATTCTGAGATGGTCCTCCATCTTTCCTGAGCTTTGGGAGGACATGCTTAACCTGTAATCAGCATGACTCAAAATGACAATGGTGTCTGTCCATGAAGCAAAAGAAATAATATGCTTTGTTCTGCTGCTTCCTATTCAAAGATAAATTGCTTTTCTTTCTTCTAAGAGCAGAAGCTCCCTTCTTTACCTCTCTCCCTGGTGCCTAACACAGATTTAGGATAGATTATATTCTCTGGGTTTCTTTACAGAGTTTGGGATGGAGAGAAGTTGTGTTACTGGGGAACCTGGTATAACTCTTATTATTGAGTTGGAGATCAAAGACAGATAACATATGTTTTTGTATTCATACTGGCATTGCATACAGGAGTGTGTGTCTGCATCTTCTGCATTTCTGCCATACCTGTAGTTTTCAGATACACTTAATCTCTGTGTTTGCCTCTCTCCTTGTGTATGCTGACCTGTTGCTCATGTATTTTTCTGAACATGGGTGTCTCTATGGGCTTTGTGTAAGGTCTTGCGTGATTTTGTGTCCTTGTTGGTCTGGGGTACTTGTATCTTTGTGCCTGCATTTTTTGGAGGAACAGCTTGGCTCCTGCTGAGGTGTCAGCTTTAGGTCAGAGTACAAACTCCAGTGCCATATAGTGACATGCTGCAGGTTGTTTTATTGAACTACAGGGCATCACCTTTTTCCTCTGTAGTGGAGCTAGGCTTGATTCCTTCTGCCAGTGGCAGCTCCTGAACAATAAAATGTCCTTGCCTTCAAAACCACACAGTTGTCATACCTGGAAGTGAGTAACACCTACCATAAAGCTAGCCAATGGGAAAGAAATTCCTAAATACTGCTCACACTGGAAGGCCCTGCTCAGCTGTGTGAGGCACTGTAATTTGTGGCTTTGAAGCAGGACCACCTCATTTACTAAAGACCCCAAAACAATCTCTGTCATCTTGCTTTACTTCCATGGCGTTGAAGTTCTGAGAAATCCTGGGTGGATAGTCCACCCCCTGCTCACTCTGTCTCCATCTTTTTCCTTTGTTTCTCCTTCTGCCTCTGCAAAGATGTCATCATGATGAAGCTCTTGATAGATTCCTGGGTGACTCTCAGCTGGTGCTGATGGATTGCTGCGCTCTTTGCTGCATGCTCCAGTTGTCTCTGCAGTTCAGTCTGCTGGACTGACAGGGACAATAAATCATTCTTGGAAGGAAAGGTGCTCTGAGAGTTCTGGCCCCATTTGGGATGTGCTCATGGGGCACAGCCTCAAATATACCACTTGCACATAGACAGTGGCAGGTCAGTGTGGATGGGGATCTCAGATCTGGCTGCCAGGCTCTCATATGCCCCAATTTGGGTTTGAGAAGGCTGGGTTAGAAGGGTTGGGAACTTGCTGTTTCTCCTTCTGCTGTTTCCTTTCTGTGCACAGAATTGAAAAAGAAGGAGCTGTAATCTGAAGAATTTGTAGAGGAGAATTGGGCCAGTGGCTTATGTGTCATGCAGGCTGCTGTGGAACCTTTTTACAGAAGATGTGGATGGCAAGCAGGAAAGGGAAGAGTTTGGATAGTGCTGCTACCTTTTGCTTAGTCCTCCTTTGCCTTTTTTTTGTGTGTGGAATAGAAGAAGCTGAAAAGCACAGTGAAGCAAGAGCCTTGGGGGAAAGAACAAGAGAATGCTAGCAAGGCAAGCAGGTGAAGCTGCACATTCGACTGTCCCAGAATGCAAGAGATGCTCGATCATTGCCTGTGTCAGGAATTTGCCAAGGCTGTCCTTGAAAGCCTCTGTAGCAGAGGTACTTCATCCTCCTGGTATACCATAGGGATGGCACAGACACCATCAATTGTTCCTGTAAAGCATCCATACATCTTCCTTGCAAATCCTGAAGTTATTTGATGGAAATTCCCTGGTTTCTTTACCTCTGGGTCTCATCAGGGTAATGACGGCCTCACATATCTCTTTAACCATCATACCAGCTGTGGTCTTGTGAATATCTGGAGTGGTTCCCAACAATTGAGGGCCACCATTTTCCACAGGGTGGCAGCAGCATGCTTTTAATTTCCATGCTGAGGGATCCCACTTGGGTGCTCCTCTGTCATGGTTCTGGCTGGGATTAATCCTAAAAAAAGAAATACTTCTAGAAGGGAGAGAAAGAACTTGCACATACTCCATGCAGGCAGCATACATCCCCAGATGAAGCATCCTGACAACATTCAAAGACTGCAGGCAGAGCCACAATGAAGGATGTTCCCACTTATTTCCAATGCAGCATGAACTTGCCTTCCATATTAACCCTACTGGGTGATTCCACTCTGCACAGAAAGCCCTCAGGGCAGGAGAGAGATTTAGTTTCTCAAGGCTTGAAACTGTGAAATGACAGCTGAAATTTTTATTTTTATGTCTCGGTTTGAAATGATGGTGAAAATTCTCAACAAAAATACCTCATGAATATTCAATTACAGTGCCAGCAACACTTGGCAGTCATGGATTATTTATATATGAAATAGCCAAAGCTACATAAATAATAAAGTAGCAGCAATCTCCAGTGTGTTTTACGTTCCCCATATCCAGCATGGGGGTGGGAAGGATGTGTCTTTGTAGCACATTTCCATGCTGTCTCAGCCCCTTAGTGGTTGGGAGCAATTGGGAGGACAGAGGCAGCAAAACAAAGTGTGCAGGTGAGGGCACTGGAGGTGTAGGTATGCACAAAGAAATGTTTCCTTTGCTCCAGTGCTTGCGGGTGCCCCTGGCTGCAGAGAATTCATGGTATAGCATGAAACATATCTGGTTTTGAGAGCAAAAGTGGGAGCATGTGCAGAGGGAGAAAGTTTCCAGCCAGAGTATGTTATGTTGCTTGTGGGAAGCAGATCAAGCATTTGGCTGCCTTTGGCTTGGTGTAGCTTGATAGCAGCTGTCTGTGTGGTCATAAACATATGGGATATCTCCATAATGGACTGCTAGCACTGGCAGCACATCAAGTGGTTTAAGGAAAGGAAGCCCTCATTTCTCAGACTTGGCCCTAACTGATCCATTCTCAGTGGTTTCAAATCATCCCAAAAGCTCCAGAGCTAATGATCCCCTCTTGGAAAGGCTTGGGTTGTCCTAAGTGGGCATGGGTAAAGGACAGGGCATCCCTCTAGCCAGAGCACCACCCACTTGCACACTTCTCTCATTTAAGCAAAGTTGTGTGCAGGAGAATGGGACCCTCGTACCATGAACCAATGTGATTGTGCAAGAGCCCGTTTATTGTTCACATGGCACTGTTCTTATGCATCCCTGCTGCTGTAGTTCTCACGATCACACATGACCTGATTGGGTCTCTGAGCTGTCCATGCTCAGAAAACCTGATTGGTTCTAGTCCAGGATGGTACAGTACTTCTTTTTATCTACTTTCTTGCTGTCTTGTTATTTCATTTTCCAAGAGCTTCTTTCCCAATTTAGAATTGCTTACATTTCTGTTGCCTCGATGAATTCCTGAGGTCTCTGATAAGGGTAGCTGAGCATAACTTGGCTGGGGCACCCTGACAGGATTTGAGTGCCTTACAACAGTTATGCTTTAATTCCCAGGACTAATCTCTCCCTCCCATTTCCCAGCTGAACAATGGGCATGTGTTGCACAGCTTGTTATACCAGAAAGAAGCATGATTCTGGGTAATGTGTAATGGAGCTCCTCTCCTCCAGCCCAACCCCACTATTGAGTCAATAAAAAAGCAGAATAACACTTGTTTCCTTATCACCAGGCAGCAACATGAGCACCTGATCTTTGCAGACTCCACTGCCCTCAGGAGAAAGGTTCTACTGTCCAGGTGCCTTTGCTGGGTACTCCCCAATCATATGGGGAAGAATAGAACTGAGCCCTCTGTTCCCCATTATCTTTTCTCCTTTCCTGAAGGTTTATGCTGAAGTCTTTCTCCCTATTGCTCCCACTAGGAAGGACTAACTGTCAAATCACTGAGGGATGATTCATCATTCCAGTTTGGTGGCAGCATGTTTATCTCCCCACCAGCCCACCCAGCAAGAGAAAAGAGATAAATTACTGTCATCTCTTTTTATGGGACATATAATCAGGTGGTAACATGGAGCATTGCCTCAGCTCAAAGTCATTCAGGATGAATTATTCATTCTCTTAAAATGTCTTTAAAAGAAAGGGAAACATGAATCTCTGGCACAGTATCTCTTCCTGGCATGGCTGCAGGTGCACTTTGGTTGAGGAGTCTGATGCTCAGCATGGAGTATGGAGAGTTCCCCACCAGGTCCCAGGATTTTTGCAGCTCTTCAATGGCTGACACAGCACTTATGAATTGTTCCCAGGGATGAAGATGAATCTCCCTGCCCGAGGTTTGGGAACAGGCTTAAATGTTTCTCAGTATCCTCCTGAGGGCTTGTCAAGGGGGCATGGAGTGCACCGTAGGCCTTTCTGGGCTGTATCTTCGCACATGGGAGAATTTTACCTCTTCTTTAGTGTCCTCATTGATTATCCCCATGGGAAGACCTGTCCCACGAAAGTAGTCCCCTCCACAAAGGAAACCTCCTACAGTAAGCTCAAGAAGGCCATGGTTCTCTGAGAAAAAAGACTGGGGTGAGCTTTTCTGAGGGAGCCTGTTTGGTTTTGCGTGGCCAGTTTTTCTGTAGCGGAGCAGGGGGGAGGGGGGGTGACAGAAGTGGCTTCTGTGAGAAGCTGCTAGAAGCTTCTGCCATGTCCAGCAGAGCCAATCCCTGATGGCTCTGAAGATGGACATGCTGCTGGCCAAAACTGGGCCAATTAGAGATGATGGTAATGGCTCTGTGATAACACATTTCAGAAGAAATCAAAACAAAAGTAGTGGCACAGTTTTAATTCCAGCTAGAGAAGAGGAGGAGGTGAGAACATGTGAGGGAAACAACCTGGAGACACCAAGGTCAGTGGAGAAGGAGGGGAGGGGGTGCTCCAGGTGCTGGAGCTGAGATTCCTCTGCAGGGCATGGTGATTGCCATGGTGAAGCAGCTGTGCCCCTGCAGCCCCTGGGCATCCACAGGGGATGCAGAGATCCACCCACAGCCCCTGGGGATCCACAGGGGATGCAGAGATCCCCCCACAGCCCCTGGGGATCCATGGGGATGCAGAGATCCCCCCACAGCCCCTGGGCATCCACAGGGGATGCAGAGATCCACCCACAGCCCCTGGGGATCCACGGGGGATGCAGAGATCCACCCACAGCTCTGGGGCTGGTGCCTGTGCCAGAGCAGGTGGATGCCTGGAGGAGGCTGTGATCCAGTGGGAGACCCAGTGGAGAGAGGGTGCCTTTGTCTCCTTGAAGCACTGCACCCTGTGGAAGAGTGACCCATTCTGCAGCAGGTTTGGCAGGACTGCTGCTCATGAGAGTGGACCCATGCTGGAGAAGCTCAGGGAGAGCTGTCTCTCATGGGAAGGGACCTCATGGTCTCACACGGGAACAGCTTCTCTCCCTGAGCCAAGCAGAAGAAAACCTCAGGTGAGAAACTCACCAAGATCCCCACCCCTGTCTCCCTGCGCTGTCGGTGGAAAGGAAGGAGGGGTTGGGGGAAGTAAAGGTGTTTTTAAGGGCTTATTTCACTCCTCATTATCCTCCTCTCATTTTGCTAATAATAAACTCACTTTACTAATCCTAATATGTGCCTGTGTTGCCCTTGTAGTGTGGGGGCATAGTCCTTATCTTAACTCATGAACCCTTTGTTAATTTTTTCTCTCCTCTGCTCAGCTGTGGCAGGGGAGGTTCAGTGACCCACTTCTGTGGGTGCCTGGCATTTGGCCAGTGTCAAACCACAAGAGAGCCTCAGAAGCAATTGTCTAACCATGACTGTGTGTGCCTCTCTCTTGCAGGAGCAGGGAATGTGGCTTTTCAGGGATTGTCTTCTTGCTGCTTCCTCCTTTCTCTATGAGGACAAGTGATAGTTTCTGATGCCTTAAATTCTAATGTCCTTGTTTTGAGTTCCTCAGTGGGAACTAACCAAAGCTTTGACTATTTTTTTCTGAAACCACCTTATATAGTAAAATGTTTCTTGAAGAAGGAAAGGTTTCTATAATAGCCCTGGAAGAAGAACTAGCAGTTTGGAAGCATATCTGAGGCTGCTAAGTCACTGGGGAGGAATTACACATCTCCCATAGTCTAGGTTTTCTACTGAAGTTTACTTGTTTTGCCAAAAATTTTTGCCCCAAGAATCCTTCTCAATATTTTTAACCTTTTGCTGAAAAGTATGGTGGTTTTTTACCCACTGGAAAATGGCTTCTAATTAAAAATTTCCTAGAAAATGATGATAATTGAAAAATACGGACTTTTCATGATCTCCATTCTCCATCTGGTTATTTGGAGTAATGATCAGTTTTTTATATTTACCAAACCAGCACTTTTCAGGCTAAAACATGGTTTTGTTTGTGTATTGAAAAATACTGTGAATCTGTGCAAAGTTTTGAAAGTACTGTAGATCAGCTTTTTAATTTTCCCTTGTCAGCTAGCAAGGAGGAAGAAAAATGCTCCTTATACAAAGAAAAATCCTCTGTATCCACTTTCTCCATGTAACTGATTTGATACCCACCTTTTTCCAGAGGAATTATATAAGGAAAAAGAAGCTGCTGGGAAGGAGAAAGATTCTGTGTCATTATCCCTTGGAGCAGAGAAGCATTATCACTTGGAAGAGAAAAAGAAACTATGTATATTACATGGCTTTCAGGTGGGAGATACAGCACAGGTGTTTCTGGGATTGCATCATGGTTTGGTTTGTGCTCTTCATTCTTTTTGGGGAGTGGCTATTTTTGATTTACAGTAATTTATCCTCACTTTAAATCCAATAATAGGAAAAAAATCCTTTCTGCTAAGAGCAAGGTCACGTGTCTGTGTTCCACTCAGGAGCCCACAGAACTAGAGCAGATCCCCTGTGCCACACAGGTAATTCAGTTTACAAGGAGTTTGTAAGGAAATGGTGAATGAAACATGAACTTTTTACGTCCATGGAGAAATTAGTTCTCAAAAAATCACTGCTGAAAGAAGTAGGGAAGGAAAAATGAGCAAAGCAAAGTGAGAAATGTTGTAAACACATTAAGCTGGGCTTCTCTACTTCAGCATTTGGAGCTGTCTCTGCTATAATTTGTATTGATTAAGAAACTTACTTGAGCTACCTGCTGCTATCAGTTACTTTCCACTTAACTGCTTTCTTTACCTGCTGGGCAGTTGATGGTCTGACAGAACTAAAAGCCCAAATCTTCTTAACCTAGAGCTCATGAGAGCTGGAAAACAGAAGAAAGTAATTTCCACTACTACTGTTTCCCACTGGAAAGACAAACAACCCACAGGGCTCATACTGGTGGGCTTTCTCTAACGTCTGGAATTGGAATGGGAGAAGTCTGTAGCCTGCAATTCTTGACCCTTCCTTCAGGTGCTCTGATGAGGAAATGATTTGCTGATTCTTTATACAGATCTCTCTATACAGAAAAAGAAAAAACAAAGTCTAGCTTCTTTTTTCCAAATTCAGACCTCCAGTATCAGAGCAGCCCACAGAATTTTCTTGGCTACAATCCAGTAAAATAAAAATGAACATTCAGGTTGTTGAAAGGCTTTGAAAACCTCAGTCTAAGCCTTTAAAAGTCCATTTTCTTTCTCACTGCCCTGACTTCAGGTCAGCTTGGGCTCTTGACTTCACAAACTGCTTTAAAACTACCTTGACTTTCTCATCTTTTATCCTATGGGAGTTTTCTTTCTCTGCCTTTTTTCTCTGACCCTTCATAAATCCTTTTTTTCCCCTTTTTGCACAAAACCAGGCAGACCTGCAGAGCAGAGGCAAGGTGAGGGTGTGCCTGGTTCAGAAATAGTCCTTGGCATGTCCTGCAGCCACATCACCTCAAGCTGTTGTCAGTTCTTGTGTACTAAGCAAAATCAGACTGGATGGTGGATGCTGAAAGAAACCTGATTTTACAGGAGATAGTATTGGGAACCTGTGAGCTTTGTCTGCACAAGGCTCTTAAGTGTGACACCAATTGGCTTGGTCCCAATGTTGCCATGTGGTATGAGGGATGAGTTGAGGAACCAGTGATTTTGCTCAAAGGTTGCCCATTTCAATAGTATTTACTGTGAACTTTGCATTATTTTATCTTCTGGAGATCCTAGAGGAACAACATGCCACAAGCTGTTTTGTTGTGCTGAGAAGTCAATTCCAGTCTTTCACAGCTGCAGTGAAAAGCTTGAATGTTTGATCCAGGCATGCTTATAAAAGTTTCCTGTTTTCTAAGCCAGTCTTAAAAGCCATGAGTTATAAAGAGTTTGACTTAGATTTGAATTCCAGAGACTTAAAGCAGTTCTAAAAAACCATGGCTGTCAGCAGTCCCTGTGCCTGTATGTATCCAGTGACTTTGATGCCCAGACACTGACACTGCAGAGAGACAGGGAGATCTGTGTACTTTCTAGAAACAAATCCCTCGAAGGCATTTGTCAGTGGGATCCTGAACTGCTGGACACGTTTGAAAGATCAGGTGGCTACACGAGTGCTAGTGGCAGTGGTGTTTGGGAGGATGCTTCATGAGCTGAAAAATGTGGTATAATCCTTTGTGTCTGACTGAAGCAGTGCCCCAGCAGGCTCCTGGAATGTGCAGCTGGAGCACACCTAGCAGGGCTGTGCAACTTCATTCTTGACCTGGCAGGCCAGACATTTCAGGGCATTTTTACTTTAGGGCACTGTTGGTAATTTCTTGTGTTGTGACCATAGTTCAATAAGGTGCAAAGGCACTAGCAGTCCTTCTGAAATCTTCTTTTACTTGAATATGTGGGTCTTTACTTTTTTCCTGGTCTTTTGTATGAAAGGCTCTAATGCTATTTTCTACTGAAGAGACAGCTGCGTTGTATTTACATGGACAAAAAGAGGCTTTTTAATGTAAAAAGCTTAACATGACTTTATTTTGCAAAGAGATATTTGACATGCTAAAAAAAAGGCAGTCTTATTGTGAGGTGATGGTAATTTACTTTCACTTGTTAAGAGTACAATATGAACTTATTTGACAGTGTATATAGTGTTATCTTTCTGTTTTAAATTGTGACTAATTCATCCCCAGACATCTCACAGTTACTGCTCAACATCTTTGCATCTTCAAAAGTCATTGTGGCAAAGGAGATTTGACTCAGATCTCTGTGGTCCAAAATTAATCACTCTTCATATATGAGCTAAAGGAATTTTCTGAGGTCCTTTATGAGCAAGGCACAGGTATGGACTGTGCACTGATTAATATCTCTGGACCTGCCTGTCAGGGAGCAATGAAATTCTCATGTGGAACAATACACTGGCACATGCACAGGTCTTCTGCCAGTTCATTTGCCTGGGGTGTATATCTCTCAATTGCCACATTAAAATTGTAATGCCTGTAACAAGTCCTGAAATTACAGCCATGGGTCACATTCCTTTGACCTTCTCTGTGTTCTGTTTGGATTCATTACCTCTGCACACGTAGCCAGGCAGCCAGAATGTAAATAAATGCTTCCCACCTGGCAGGTGCAGAAAGGTTAGATTTGCATAAAGGGGCCGGTGTAAATTTCTCCTGTTTATTGCCACCTCTTCTCTCCAACTGGGAATTTCAAGGCAGAAATAAATGTCAGCTGGAAATAGCACCTCAGTGTCAGCAGTTAATCTCTTCCTGCCATGTCCCTTTGTGCTGCTCTTTACCACAGGGATCAGGCACTCTCCTCTTGTGTGAACCTCTTCATTACTGGCTCTTCGGTTGCTGCTTTGCTTACAGTCTTGACTTTCCTTTTACGTTCTCAGTTTGTGAATTAAACTCTTCTCATCTGCTAAGTCACTCTGCTGAAATGGTCGTGCTGAAACAGCCTGCTACCAGTTTCATTCCCTGAACGGTTCAGTCTGTCTCTGCACTCTGTTCCTGAGCCTACATGGGTGAAGAATCAGAGATTCTCTTTTATGTGGTTCATCATACAGCAATCCTGCTTAGGAACTGTTGGCTAATGGGGATGCTGCTGCTGAAAAGAAAAACGAGTGCTCATGAGTGGATCCAGTTTTTCAAGATCTGCTGCTGGTGCACTCTGCTGCATGTTAGGCTCTAATGGTGCAAAACACTGCAGTCAGTAAGAGCAGGGACTCCCCCCTCGTGCTTCCCCACTTTTCTCTGCTTTTAAGTCCCCCTGGCTGTTAGTGCCCTGTAGGAGGCAGAGGTCTCTTTAACGATTCTTTTCTCCATTACCATCTCTTTGATATTTTTTCAAGCCTCCCTTGCTTATTCTGACTATCCTTGATAATCTGCTCTAGCTCTGGTTTTATTTTCTTCATCTTCTTCTCCCCCCTGTTTTCCTTCCCAGACACACAGTCATTGGTCTACAGTAGAGCTGTGTAGTAGCTCAGTTCAGATCAACCCTTGTCTTTGTAATTTGAACAGCCTACAGTGCTTTGTTTGTACCAAACAAAGACACGTTCAAGTGTTCCCTGATTTAGCCTGACTCAGAGACAGCTGCTCTTCTCACTGCTTCCAATGAGATTTAACCCAGCCCATAACAACCAGGCCCATATTGCCATCTCCCTTTGGCTTTGCCCATGTGCCACAGGGATCCTGTCTTCCAAGCAGCCACCTGCCCCTGTTTTTTCCAGCTGCCTCTGTCTGTTCTCAGTAGAGTCCCAACTTCTTCAGAGTTGTTTCCTGGCTGGACTAAACCAGACTCTCCTGTACCCTTGGAATAAATGGTACAATTGTTTCAGCACTTCTCTGTTGTAGGCTGGTACCTGAGTAAGATCAGGATAACCATAGAGTTTCTGCCCATCCTGCTATTGTCAATCTCCCCTTTTGGCTTCCCTGGTTGCTGTGAGCCTCAGCCTCTCACCACTCCCCCAGAGCTTCCCTATTGGTTCCTGTCCCCCTGATCCCACTTCCTTGGAGAGGGGAAAAACCCAGGGGTCCCTTTGTCTCGTGGTATTTGCTTGGAAATTCTGAAGGGCACAGATGAATAAACTCATGCTCTGCTGGGACGAAAGCAATGCCCTTCTCGACTCTTTGCTACTGACATATTACTGACCTTACCTGTGCTCTGGGGGGGCACACGGGACCCCATGGAGCCAGGCTAAAAAGGACAATGTAATACTTCTCCAAGAACAGTTTAGCCCCTTCATGTTGGCCTGTGGTGGGGGATGGTTTCTGGTCTGTCTTCCCCTTGGCAATGCATTAAAAATATGCTGTTTCAGGGAGCCTCTCCAGGGTTGCTATTGCTGCTTTCAGTAAGAGGAATGAGATGAAAAAAATAGACCAGTAATTTGGTTCTAAACCACTTCCCCAACAAAGCCAGTGCTGAAGGTCACTTGTAATGAAGTTGTCATCTGGGTAAGGCCTCACAATCAGGCAGAGGAAAAGGAAAATGAGGCTGGAGATGAGTTCATGGCAATCGTGATTCAATTTCACTGAGGTGCAGGTGTTTGGATTGGAGTCCAGGATATTAACAGGAAGGTCAGGACAAAGAAACTGCTTGTGTGGAGTTTCTCTGCTGTGCTAGGAAAGACCACAGAGGCCTCTGGTGGTGCCTCTGTATGGAAACCTGTGAGCAGCATCAGTCTTTGCCAGAAGGGTGAGATTGTGCACCACCTGCAAGCATCTGGGCATTGATTCACATCCTGAGAATTGCAGGAGGGCTTGCATGGAAGTTTGAAGCTCCAGCTTGGAGACACCAGATCCCTTCCCATAGCAGTGTGTTTGTTAGTATGCAGAAAAGGAGCCCTGACTTGAAGAAAAATGAGCAAATAGTATTTCTTAATAATAAAAAAAAAATTGTTAAAAATACTTCCTTAAATTTAGAATTTATGCTGTAAAAAAAGAAATTAATTTACAAAAAGAAGTAAATACATTGTACTGGTTTGAAAGTAAACCAGCGGGAGAAATTGACCCCACACAAATACCTGGCAAGAGATTTCAAGTTGGAGTTACAATTAATTAGAGAGATTACAATAAATGCAGTAACACAGAAGAAACTAGCTTAAAACAAAGTCAGAGTAGAGCCTGGCTCCTGTTGGTCAGGGTGGTGTTCACAGTCCAGTTAAGCAGTGATTGCAGTGCTGTTGAAGTGATGGTTGCAGTCTTGTTGCAAGCAGTGGTCCTGTGGAAGGTCTGGTCCTCCTGTGGAAGCTGATGTCCTCCTCTGGATGTCCAGTGGTGGTGGTGGTGTCCCAGGCCCCAAAGTGCCCAGATTATGTACAGGCAGGAATGTTCAGTACCTCCCCAGGGTGGGGAGTTTCATGATAGAGTGATGTAATTCCATGAGTCATAGGATATTTTGGGAAGTCCTTGATGGCCTAGGTTGCTACAGCTGCCCACTGGGGCCATTGAGCCATGATGGCCCACTGGTAGAGATGACCTAGGCTGAGTGTGAAGACAAAGAAAACACTACACCCAGCTCACAGCCTGTGGGATGGGCTGTGCACTGGACAGCTGTTGCAAACGACCCACCATTAACTGTTCATCAGTGCTGATGCTGATAGAGCTTTAGCAGGGAAATTCTTCAGCTCTCTAGTGTTCTGGGAGAACTCTGTCTTTCCCATACCTGCTAAGTAAAAAAAAGTTACAGTTTTGTAAACTCCTTGCACCTGTGGTTGTTTTTCTCAGATAGTTATTATTTCAGTTAGAAAAACACTTGTCTGCTATGTGCTAGTATTTGGGTCAGCCCCTCCGGGGGTGGCTGGCCTGAAGAACCAATTACCTTGTGACACTTAGCCCACTTTGCCAACTAACTTATAAAAACCTCAGAAAATTAAAAAAGCTTGGCTCATTTGCTGCTTTTCTATGGATTTGGACTCATGTGGTTTTTTTACGCGTCCGCTTTGCACAGCAACACGTCAGGAATAATGTGATGGGTGTAGAATACATAATTTGGTTACACCCATATCAGCAGTCTTTCTCCTGTAACCACGACATACATCTTTTAAAGGTTGACATAAAATGACTTGATGTAAAATTATTGCAAAGAAACCTATTGATTGACCCAACTTGAATTTTTTTAGACAGGAAGTTCAGGTTCAGGAAAGTTTTTTGTGGTATTTCTATCTTGTTTCAGGATGGAAATGATTGTTTGTCAAGTTAGACATTCTCTGGCTTCCATCTCAGGCTAGCACTGTTCTGGCTGTGGGCTGCCTACAGCTTTGGTTCCTGATTAGATTTGTTGCCTTTTTTTAGAATTATTTCCCCTGGGGTTTCCCAGAAAAGCAGTGGAGCAGAGAGGAATAGGAGCGAGGAAAGGAAAAACAATGTTCCCCTCTAGTACACAGCCTTGAGAGTTACAGAGATGTTCATGGGAGTATTATGGGATGATCTGTCTTCCTGGTGGCCCTACAGGGTGCATCATAATAACTGTTCATTGAAACCCATAGGAGGAGGTGTGAAATTTAGTGTGAAAGTGTTTCCTGTTGGTGTCCCTGGATCTAATCCCCATTCCTTCTCACCCACCATCGCAGATTTCTTGTGATCTCTGGAGAAGCCAGATCCCCAGACCAAAGAGGGCATTATTTTAACTTGGCACTTACCCCTTACCTCAGAGTGATGTTTATTCTGGCAGTGGTGGGAAGAGGAAGAGAAATAGTCCACTCGCTGGGTTTATAGTGCTTGCTACATTTGTCATAGTGAAAGTTCATTGGAAAAAGACTTCAGAAAAGAGAAGCTGGATGTAAGTATCTTTCTTCTCTGGG
Organism: Rhipidura dahli; assembly: GCA_013399225.1. NCBI lineage: Eukaryota > Metazoa > Chordata > Aves > Passeriformes > Rhipiduridae > Rhipidura > Rhipidura dahli. The sequence goes on from VXAC01001698.1 coordinate 155,578, forward strand.
GAGGCCATTTGGATTGTAAGAGATTTCCACAGCTAAGTTCAGAAGGAACTTTTTGAGCTGCCAGGCAGGGAAATTTTATAGCATAACCATGGATTTCAGGAGGTATCCCCAACAAACAGTAGTGTATCTTTTGGGTGCAGTGCCCTTTGGGGAGGGCTTGGGCCACTGATGATGAAAAGGCATCAGTCATCCTTTATAGCATTGTTTGACAGTTGCTTAACTGTGGTGTGAGAAACTACATGAGGAATCAGGCATGTTGAACTAGACTTCTGAATATCTTTCAGGGCTTCTGGAATGAAGCCTAAAAGAAAAGTCTTGAGGGTGTTTTGTCATGGGCTTTTGTTGGGGGATGTTGTCACGTGTCTGTGCTTTGGACATCACAAAGCCAGCATCCTTAGAGAGCTTATTATCACAACTCCTTGGAAAACCAGCCACTCCCAGGGGGCTGTATGTAGGACAGTGTAATGTAGAACTGCTTGCTAGAACTTTTCTACTATACCCCCTGCCCCCTTGTACAGCTCTGGACATGTGGCCTTTGTCTGTCTTATGAAGGTGTCTGGGAGTTTGAAAGCTCAGGAAGCTCGTGGTGGTCATTATTAGGCTCCTACAGCAGCAGCCTCACTTAAATATCTGTTATTTCATAAGAGGCAAAAGGGTCAATGCAATTGGGAAAGTGAGCTTGGACATGCAAAGTAATTTCATGGGGAAAACAGCACAGGTAATTAGACTTGACAAAACCTTTTGGTGAGTGACTACATGGTTATCTCCTTTCCCAAGCATGGTATGTATACCATGGTGAGTATTCCATGTGGGTCTATAGATCCAGTGGCCCACATACATGCACGTCTGTCATGGCAATGTACGTGCAGTATACACAACTGATATGCAGTATCATGCAAGAAATATTGTTCTTGGTCATAATACTACAGAACACTGCCCATGCATGTAAATGGTGATGCACACACATAACAAGAGTTTAGGAAATCTGAAATAATTAATTACTCATGTGCATTTTCTGCTTGTACTTGTAACTGCTTGCATTTTCTGCAGTTACAAAAGATGCTGGAGCCAAAAATGTTGGTTTGTTTGCTGGAATCTTCCATCAGCACTCCTTTGTCCTAATGGCTTTTTACATTTTATTTATTTGTTTGCTTATCACACCTGTGTATCACAGTGCCTTTGTCAGCATCCCAAAAAAGCCTTTCAATGTAGTGGACAAATAAATAAGCCTCTGAGATCTAACTTTGCATGTTCAGATAAGCAGATATCCTCAAAGCCTCCTTCTGAGTGGTGTTGCCTGGTGTTGTTCTGTGGCACAGCAGTGAAAATGGATCTCTTCCAATATATTTTTTTTTAATTTGAATTTTTCCTCCAAAGGTTTTGTATTAGAAACTCATGTCCTTGTTTGCAGGCTCATCTGTTAGACAATACACCTTGATGTCATCTATCCTCAGCCAAGCTGTGGTCCAGTCATTTCCTGCCAGAACACAAAATTGGGTTGGGGAGCAAAGAGCAATTGTGGGATACAAAACCAACTCTCCAAAGGACTCTTTACAAAGATTTTTCACAGTAAGAGCTGGTATATGCTCCCCTGAGCTACACAGATGTTTAAAAAGGAGGCTTGAATTTCCATGGCAACAGGCTGACTGTTAGTCCGTCACTCTCCAGATCTGTTTGTCACCCCTGGTACTCTGAGTTTCAAGGCAAACAATGTGTGATGGGCAGAGATTGTGGTGGGGTTGTGTTGGGGTCAGGCATCCTGGTCGACGGAATGTATCACAAATACCCTGTGGGAGAGGCAAAGAAGAGTTCAGATGATACTGGTGAACACTGCAGCCTGGCTCATATATCAGTTACAACAGGATCTTCGTGGTTAAGCCATTATCTGGTTACTAGGAAGCTCAAAGGCATGTCACAGTGGGACTGTGACCTTGTCTAGCTCCTTTTAGCTGAAAAGCTCCATTTTTATGTATATCAGATTATTAAATCTGTGAGGCACTGTGGGGAAACTGAGGCAGCCCTAGGCAGTAACTACTTTTACAGAAAATGCCAGTGCCAGAGCTAGGAGCAGGATCTAGAAGTTCTTGTTTCTTTCGTTCCCCCACCTCATCATGAGAAACTATCACCTCTCATGGAACTGAGAAAATAGAAGGTAATTTCCTGAATCACTTATTAGAAGAAAAAAAACTTTCATGAGCATATAAACAAAAGAATAGGCAATAATATTATAGTGAAATAAAGGACAGTAGATACGGACAAATCAGAGGGAAGGGAATTGTGTGCTCAGAGGTAAGGATGGGGTGGGCTGAGGTATTTTGTATTTCTGGGTGGTTGAAACAATGAAGGAGGGCAAGTGCATCCACAGCAGTGTGAGGCTGAGTGTAAACCCAGAGGGAAAGGAAAAGTTCTGTTGTGGAGTTTATCCTGAATTCAGTGTAAGCTCAAAGGCTGGTTTGTTTCTCATGACCCATGTATTTCCCATTATCTGCAGCAAAAACATGGGTAACAGCCTGGAGGAGTGTATTTACTGAAAGGGCTGTGCATAGCTGGAGCCAGAACTGAGGGAGAGGGCAGAGAATCTCCTTAAGGGGCTCCTGTGATGATGTTGGAGATCTTTGTGAAGCTGCGTGGAAATGTCCTCTTTTGACAGGTATATACGTCGCTGCTGTAACGCGGACGCGTAGAAAAACCACACAAGTCCAAGTCAGTAGAAAGGCGGAAAGCCGAGAGAGTTTAATAATTTTTTCCGAGGTTTCTATATGTTAGTGTCTTGGTTTGAAAGACAGCTGTGTTTTTTTCCTGAGGTTTCTATATGTTAGTGTCTTGGTTTGAAAGACAGTTGTGTGTCAGGGAAGGCAGGAGCCTCCCCTGAAAATGGAAAATGCAACCCCCTTCCCTCTGAATTAAATTAAGGGGCTTTCAGGCAAAGATATGAGGAATAGGAATAACAGTTCTTTACTAATATATGTATATATATTTAAAGATAAACAAACCAACAACAATAACTATGGCAGTAACAGAACCACAAACCCTTCTCGGCTGTCAGGCATTTTCCTCTTTGGTGCAGTTACTGGTGCAGCAGGCAGGGGTGCTGGCAGCTCCCGGGGAGCAGGGAAGGTGCGATGGTTCTGTTGAAGCAGTGATCCTGAAGAGAGAGGCAGTCTGCTCTGCCTTGGAAGGTCCAGTGCTGGCTGTGTAGCTCCTGTCCTCTGGAAATCNTTTCCCCATCTTTCTCCATTACCCACCAAGTGTGACCGAGTCCCTGAGCGAAGACAACCCCACGGGTGGGTTTGTCTTTGCTCGGGGCAGAATTGACCCAAACAGTTTTTCCAAGCATGCCACTCATGTGTACCACTGGAACTTTATCCCCATCTGTCGTTTGTAGGGATTCAGACTGGGCAGGGCCTGCTCGGTTGGTGGAACCTCGGGTGTTAACCAACCAGGTGGCTTTTGCTAAATTAATCTCTCAGTTTTTGAAAGTCCTCCCACCCAGTGCCTTCAAGGTGGTTTTAAGCAATCCATTACACCGCTCAACCTTCCCAGCTGCTGGTGCATGGTAAGGGATGTGGTACACCCACTCAGTGCTGTGTTCTCTAGCCCAGGTGTTTATAAGGATGTTCTTGAAATGAGTCCCATTGTCAGACTCATTTCTCTCGGGAGTACCATGTCTCCAAAGGACTTGTTTTTCAAGTCCCGGGATGGTGTTCCAGGCATGAGGCACAGGTAAGGTCTCCAGCCATCCCATGGTGGCTTCTACCATTGTGAGCACACAATGATAACACTTACCTTGGCGGGTTTGAGGCAGTGTGATGTCATCAATCTGCCAGGCCTCCCCATACTTGTATTTGGACCACCACCCACCATACCAAAGAGGCTTCATCCTCTTGGCCTGTTTGATCGCAACACACGTCTCACAAGCATGGATAACCTGGGAGATGCTGTCCATGGTTAGATCCACCCCTCGGTCTCGTGCCCACTTATAGGTGCCATCTCTGCCCTGATGGCCTGAGGCATCATGGGCCCATTGAGCAAGGAACAACTCTCCTTTATGTTGCCAATCCAAGTCTATCTGGGACACCTCTATTTCCACAGCCTGGTCTACCTGTTGGTTGTTACGATGTTCTTTATTAGCCCGACTCTTGGGGCTGTGAGCATTTACAAGACGGACTTTCACAGGTAGCTTCTCTACCCGAGGGGCAATGCCTTTCCACTCATCAGCAGCCCAAATTGGTTTTTGTCAAAAATGAGACTGTTCACTTTGCGGTCCAACAAAAAATGTTTATTAAACCCGCAAAGTCTGGGAATCCCAAAAGAAAATAAAAGTTTACAGAAAAATCAAAGAAAAGGCCCAGGTGCAGTGATCAAATGACTCGGCTATCGGCTGATAGCCAATAGCACGAGGTGACCCACGGCGCTGGGGCAGATCCATTTTAGGACCAAGATCTAAAATCAAAATTAATAAATATTTCCAATATGGAAATATGGCTAGTCACCCAGCTCTGGGCTTCACCAATGCTAATTGGAGGCAAAAAGCAAGCTCCTGGGGCGTGCTGCTCCTTTTATGGTGTTATGGCTCCGCCCCAGACCCCCCCTGTCCCACCTCTGTGGCCTCACATGATTGGTGGTATTATTCAATGAGGTAATGCCTTCCCGCCAATGNATGATTGGTGGTATTATTCAATGAGGTAATGCCTTCCCGCCAATGAGGCTCGTGCTGCTAGGGTCAGTTAGGTGATGATGTAATTTCAGCTAAAGAGGCGGGAAGGACCCTCATTGAAATTCATGGTTGCCATGGAGGCAAGTTACAGGAGTAACGGTCCTGCTCTAAATTTATATTTGGTGGCTTATGAAGCCTTGTT
>VXAC01001705.1:0-33819 GCA_013399225.1 Rhipidura dahli
ACTTGTGACCTTCCACTGTTTTGCTTTCAAACCAACACAGCTTCAGGCTCCACAGAAATACCAATCTGCCTTTTTTTAAAACATTTCTTAAATTCTTTGCTATTTACATTTCTTCTGAAATTTTCATCAATTAATACAAAACTGTGCCCATTTTTCATCTCCCAGTGACTCCAAACAGTAACATACATTCTCTTTTCTGTTTGTTCTCTGTCCTGACCAAGTAGTTGGCTTGGAAGAAGGTAAAATAAAAGCAGCTGGACATTGGAGCAGACTTAGTGATTAATCTTTGTGTGGTTCACTATAAATTGTTCTGAAAACAAAAACGTAAATCTGTTCATATTTAAAATGTCAAATTGGACTACATTGAAGATAGTGTCAGACTGGGGATATTGTATCAACAGCAGAGCAGGAGGAGAAGACACTGCTTTAGCTGGAGAATGCCTGGGAGGATATGAACTGTAGTATCTCGTTTGACCCAAGTAGCAGAATCAATATTTAATGGTTTTGGGATATTCTGATTCAGCAGGGGGAAAAAAATGGTAGAACTGTTACATTTCTGGTTATTTATTAAAAATAAACAAAATTCTGTCCTTTTGAGTGGAGAATCCAGAGAGGCTGATTTTTCTGTTTACAGCTCCAAACTTTATGCAGCTGCCACATTAACTCAAAAACCTACTTCTTTAATCTGTTGTCAAGGTCAAACCCAGGTGTTGCTCAGGCTGTACAAAACATCTGCTGCCTCACTCTGCCGTGTGATCAGCCTGCCATCCACACAGACACATTTGTGCATAACCTGCCTCAAAACACTGCAACAGCCCCAAAAAGTCCTGAAACAAAGAATATTGGAATTTTTGTGATAACCTGCAGTTGTCTTTGGATGTGGAAAGAACCTTAAATGAAAATTAAACCCAAATGTTTTGAAAGCTTCAATTCAATTTGTAGATATAAAACAAGCAAGAGCAGGAGGAGGAAATTTCCCATGGAAGCCACTAAGTTATTTGCCAAAAACAAAGCCATAATTAAATTTTCTTCTAAAAAGTTAGATTGTCAGTTGGATATGAAATTCAGTCTGGATTCACTGAAGTGTGAAGAAAAGGGATTTTAGTACTGTTTTATCTGTATATTTCAACCAACTGCCTTTAATTGTGGCATCTCTTCTGATATCTCCATAATGTGGGAGCGTGTGCATAAATGTATATAAAAGCTAGGCTTCTTGTTGAGTCTAGACAGTGGATAAAAATTCTCTACTGCCATGAAATTCTCAGTTGCATAATGTAAAATTCCACAAAGAGCTGGGATTTACTCTTCAGAAATATCCCACACTCTATTCAAAGACACTTAATCCATTTTCAGAGATAATTTTTCAGGGTTTTTTATTTTACACTTTTCTAAGATACATGAATATCTTTGGGTTTTTTCCTCCTCCCTCCTATTGTAAAGTTCTGGCGCTACATTCAACTTCCTACCCTCTTTTCCTGGAGTTGATGCTTCCACCCTGGGCATCTATGAGTAATGCCAAAGAGAGAATTACCAGGGTTGCATAATACAGGGACAAGCTATTTCACAGTTGAATAGATCTAAGCTCTTCAGGCAAGAGGATAATAGAAGTTATGGCTATGAAGCAACTGGGTTCCTCCTTGGAGGGGCAAAAAAATCTATCTTTACCCAAAGGTGAAGCAAAATATAGCAAACCATGGCAGAAGGCAGTTGTATATATAATCTTCTTGTGAAATTTTAACTCCTAGTGATGAAGGGAGGAGGGAGAAGAGAGGAAGAGAGAAAGAGAGAGAGAGAAAGAGAGAGAATAAATTAGGTTTACTAGATCATATATTATTTGATCTGCTATGGTGATCTTCTAAAATCACATTTACAGTAATTCACTATAGAAAAGAATATAGCCTTTGTCTCATTAACAATTTAATTACCAAAATTAATGCACAGACACTCTAATTTTATAGCCTGGAATGCCTTAGATCACCTTGAAACCTGGTAAGCTTGACCAGTATGTTTTTTTACAGTCTTCATTCAAAGACTCTCAATGGCCTTATGAAAAAAGTACATCGGAACACTGCATCCTGCACAGGGAATCCTGTGGCCATAAAGCAAGAGTACAAAATATAATCACAGGCAGGAGACTGAAAGTAAGTCAACAGTGTGACAAAAGGCTTGGCACAACAGTGACTTCTATTTTAAGAAGTTAGTGAGCCACTAGGGGCATTGTCTTGGCTAGAGATAGTTCCCTTAAACAGAATTCTTTCACAGAATCACAGAATCACCAGGTTGGAAGAGACCTTCAAGATCATCCGGTCCAACCCCTGCCCCAGCACCTGAACTAAACCCTGGCACCCAGTGCCACATCCAATCTCCTTTTAAACACATCCAGGGATGGTGACTCCACCACCTCCCTGGATAGACCATTCCAGTACTTTATCACTATTTTGTAAAAAACTTCTTCCTAATATCCAACCTAAATTTCCCTTGGCACAGCTCAAGTCTGTGTCCTCTTGTTCTGTCAGTTGCTGCCTGGAGAAAGAGACCAACCCCCCTGACTAGAGCCACCTTTCAGGGAGTTGTAGAGAGTGAAAGGGTCCCCTCTGAGTCTCCTTTTCTCCAGGCTGAGCACCCCCAGCTCCCTCAGCTGTTCCTCACAGGGCTTGTGTTCCAAGCCCCTCACCAGCCTTGCTGCCCTCCTCTGGACACACTCAAGTGTCTCCATGTTCTTCCTGAGCTGAGGGGCCCAGAACTGGACACAGCACTCAATGTGTAACCTCACCAGTACTCAAGTACCAGGGTAAGACAACCCCAAGCCTGACATTGCAGGCCCCTGGAAAGAACTTTCTTGTTCTTCACATCCCAGTGACCAGTACCAAGAGCCCTGCAATGTTCTGTCCCATCAAGCCAGCAATGGGGTCTGACCCAAACACCTTACTTGCTCAGATAACTTCTCACATTGTGGCATTTTCAGCCTTAAATGAAAAAGAAAAGAAGGAAGTATTGGACACTCTCCTTCCCCTGCCCCCCTAGAGCTTGTTTCTAACAAGCAAAAAGCATCCACACTGACCTGTGTGTTCCACTCATAGCTAATAACTACAGTGCATTTGTCGTTTTTCTTGAAGCTTGTGGTGTATAAGCATCATTTATATCTCTGGTCCTTCATACAGCAGTTCTCAAACAACCACTCTCCCCTGAGATATTTCATTAGTGTCATGCTGGCAGTGGAAACTGTTTCTGCGTTTTGTAACTCGACTTTGAACCAGAGCCTCGTAGCTAGTCTTACTCTCAAGATTAGAGTTGGTCTTGCAGTCAGAAGGAGAGGTGGATGGGATGCACTTCAGCACTTCCCTGCCCCTGCAGTTAAAGCTTCTGGCTCACACCCGGCTCCTTTGGGCCGGAGTTAGGGGTGAAATCGGTGATGCAGCCAGACCCAGGGACAAATTGTGACTCGGTCAGTGTTTTCTCCTGCTCCTTGCTTGCATTAGGAGTAATTCACACCTGCTTGTTAAATAGCTCCCTCCCTGTACAGGGTGAAAAGAAGGAATTATCCAACTCTTTGCTTCCTCAACCTGCCTCCTCTCTGAACTCCCATGTCTGATGGGATCATTGACACCAGGCCTGAGAAGCAACCTAAGGAAAGGCAATTTGTCTCCCACAAACACCTCTTTGTTCAGCCAAACAGGTAATAACAACACAAAATGAATATCAAATGGCTGAAATAATAATCATTATTTGAATCTTTCTCTGTTCTAATTTGAGGGTGAAGACACTCTTTGCAAATAATGAATTCAGAGAAGGGCAGAATTGATAGCTGTGTCAGCCCTAAAGCATTCTACTTCCATTTTAGATCTCACCTGGCATTTTCAGAGACTTTAGTGAAGTGTTGAACTAATAATCTCAGATCAAAAGGGTCAGAGTCAAATCAGAATCCAGATTTCAGACTTACTGTGCAATTTTAAGAGAAGATGTTGCACTCTTCTGTGCATTCATTGCTCTATGGTCAATCTTAGAGAAGAATGATAATCTTACATATTTTGATTAATGCCCCCGTCGTTTAACATTTACAGATCAGCATTGATCTCCATCCCCTTTGACCACTGAGTCATACGGATTATATTTTTCAAACTTTGTATTTTTTTTTCATTTTCAGTAGAATCTTCTTTCTTTTCTTTCTCCCCGCCAGGAGTGATGTAATTAGCTGCAAAGGGAATGGCTGTGGAAGGCAGAGGCTGACTGTTCAGGCAGGGGAGGGATGCAGCTCCTGTGGGAACAGGGAGAACAGTGGGGCCATGGGACTCTGGTGTAGACAGGAGAGATGAACTGACTGCTGATAACAGGAGGGAGGAACAGATGCTCACTAAATCACTGAGTACTGTGCTGATGGCCTGAGTAAGATGTAACAATGTCTTTATCAATGCTTTTCTTTTTTTTTACCGCGCCCTACAGGCTTTCTTTAGCTGCATTGTTTCCAGAGGCTTTGTGTATGTCCTGGTAAGCAACAGAGTGAGCTGCCTGCAGTCAGGAATGGCTTCCTGAAGAGGAGACAACTCAGAAACCCTCAGTCATGTCAGATAACCTTCTGCAATGAGCTTCACTGACCTTACACCCGAGGAAGGTGTTGTTCTAGAGTTAATGGCAGCAGAACATTAGGGTTAATGTTAGCAAAGTGTTGCCCAGGGTAAATCAGAAGTCAGTCTGTCCTTACTAATAATAAATAGCGAAGACATAGAGCTTGTATCCAGTTTATCCCTCCATCAATGACAGATACAGGAGGTAAGCCAAGCTTCAGTACAGCATTCCTTCCACATCACTGCAGAGGAGCTGCTCTTGCTCACCCACAGACTTACCTCCCATCCCCTTCCCTTTCCCTGGGCATGCCTACCAAAGTGGGAGTAAAAAGCTAAGAAACTCAAAATGCAGCACTGTATAACCTCTTTACATTACTGGAAATCATTAAACAGAATAAAAGCAAGGTTGAGTTGGGTCCAAATTAACTAGGAAAACGTTGTCAAAACATATTCTGCAGTAATAAGGACAGAGAAAGAAAAAAGGGGGTTTTGTTAGTTCCCATTTGTTTAATGATGATATAAACTGTAAGCTAGCTATTTTGTGTGTCAGAAAGTAATCGTGCATGACCAATTTTTGCTCTTGTAAGAATTTTACCTTGTGGCTACATTCTGTTTTAGATTATTTCAAGGAACACTTTTATCATGTACAGGCTTTTCAAGGGTTTGCTCACTTATTGAACAAGTTGGAGAAGAAGGGAACTTTGTTTATCTAAAGTAACCTTCCAAGGAAATCAGGATTCTATACAGGGTATTTAAAGGCTGTGTAGGCCTTTTCAGTGACTGTTATGGCATCTCATTCTTCCCAATAATCTGCTGAAGAGCTCCCACTCTCCTGAAAGGCATTTCTGCCTCACAGACCCTTCCATTATTATTTTTAAAACAACTCATGCAGTCAAGTGGAGATACAGCTGCTACCTTTTACATACCCCAGAAAATGGGCTGGAGTGGCCCAGCCATTTTACATGGATTATCAAACAGGAAAGCACGCAAAGTCTGCTCTTAAGAATGTTCTTTGGAATCATCCTCAGGTCAAACAGGCAAAGACCAAATACTGATGGTTTCTAATAATTTCTGTTGAATTAATATTGTTATTTTCACACATCTGTTGGACATTGTATTTGATTCCTCAATTCTGAAAAGATGGTATATATGTGGAAAGGTGATATAGCTTAAAATAAATGTAAACCATAAATTTCTATTTCCTCTTCACCAAAATTACTTGCATGTTTTGCAAACCACTAATAAAGGCTAAGAAATGGAGTTCATATGATCACGTAAGAAAGGAATAAACTTTTTTATGATAGGTTCTATTTTTTTTGTTGTTGTTGTAGTTGTGAGGAGTAAAAGAAGTGAGAAATTATAAAGAAAGAAGTGCTGTGGGTTTCCATGAGTCCTGCTGCTGGGTGCAGCACCAGCCCTTGCCTTTGCCTTTTCTCTATCCACATCTCCATGAGTCCTGAGAACTCTTCAGGCTACCATTAATTTGTTTTTGAACCAGGAGAACTGACTGCAATTTCCGTTTCAGCTCACCTTCAGCCTGAGTCAAGTAGAAACAGGAATAGAACAAATCCTTTCCACTCTAATATAAAATTCTTCATATATATAATATATATATAATGAAAATTGAACTACTAACTTACCAAAAATCTTGCTCTGTTGACACGTTCTCACACTTTGTACTGACTGGCATCACATCTGACAAAAGCCAGATAGCAAGAAAGGCTTTAGAAACCCCTCTAATCAATAGTCCTCACAAACCTTCAGTAAGAAGGCACAAAATATACCAATATATACCACTTGTTCAGGTGAACAGGGCACACACCACCAGTATATTTTTTTTCACGTGGCTGTAGAAATCCTCTGAAGAGACATTTGGGGACAGTTCTTTCAGCAATTTGGAGCATTTCTCAGGGGAAATATCATTCTGGCTTTTTGCCTTATATTTTGCTGTAAGACCCAAGAACTTGCTCTGAGGTGTTTCCTTTCCCACAGGCAAATGGAAATTTAATATTTTATATGAAGATGAGCACTGTCCTCTGAAGCCACTTAATGTATTTTTTACAATTTAAATGTCATTGCATTACCAGCACAATGGGTCAAATTTGCCCAAGGGTATTTATGTTGACAAAGTGATAGGAGAGCTATGACAGGGTCAGAACAAGGTAAATATGCTGAACATATTTACCTTGGGAATGGCTTCTCCAGAGGAACTAAACACAGCTCAGAGCCTCCTTTAACATTTTAATGTGTAATTGAGGTAAGCAAGTGGTGAAGCCAGATATGAATTGTATGACACACATTTAATGTGGGGACAGTGACAAGCAAAATTTACAGAATCTGAGCCCAGCCAGTTCTACACAAGTAGCTCTCTTTCCCACTGTGGTCCATGCCTAACAAGCTGTATTTCTTTACCTTTTATATTTGCACCCAGTTCAATCCAGGGGCAGCAAGTGAGTGAGAAGACACCAAGAAAGCACACAGAGAATACTGAAAATACAAAGGACAGGGACATATTATTTTCTACCTTCCAGAACCAAGCCTTAGAAATCTCTGAGGCTTTCTGGAGCGAGTAAGGGTACGTAGGTGGTGACAGGAGTTTCAAGGCCATCACTGCCTTGGAAAATGGGGGTGATGTCTTTGCCCTTTGGGTGCTTAATGACTGGGAATTATGAGAAAGGCTCAGATCAACCCCTTTGGGCCTCGTTGGTTTAATATGATGATTCTAGACCTGTGTAACCAAGAGGAACAAGACTTGGTATAACTCGGGCTGGCTGAATCTGGACATAGCTCTTCTTCAGTATCTAAAATACATTGTTTTCTTCTGCTGTCGAGAGACAGCTTTTGTCTCTGCAGCTGGTAGAGTAAATTGGCCTCCAACCTCACTCAACACACTCAAGCCTGCGCACTTTTCAGGTGAGAAAATGGTGAAAGAAGTAGCTGCTACTTTCTCTACTTTCTTATTAGAACATAACAGATGTGCTGGGGAGGTGGATCATCAACTGCCTCATGATGCATGCTACAGTCAGGGAAAAAGATGTAAAATGCCATCTCGTTCAATCTCGGGACAATGTAAACTATATATTTATACACTTTGATGAAGGTGTGTGAATATGCAGGGTGCTAACCTACAGTAGATTCTTCCTGAAAGCTTTAATCTCCACACTTGAAGTATTTAGGGTATATAAAAGGCAAATTACATGTGGGTGGAGACTGAAATTAACCATCTCCTCAAATTCTAATTTCTCTTTGACTGGTTCCTTCTAATCTACCCCCTACAGGAGGTTAGTACCTTTTTATGACTTTAAAGACTGACTTTTTCAGTAGTATTTTGTGTTCTAAATGAGAATTCATTTCATGTCAGGTAATTCCATGATTTGATAGCCACAGCAATGAAAGTGTAAAAACTGGTTTTGGGCTGAAAGGATATGGATTGAAACCAACCACTGCACCTTATTCCTCAGTAATCTAATTGTATAAATGTGGGTTTGTAGAAACATAAAATTGAGGTGTGGAGGTAGGAAAGACAGTGTTCTTGCCTAGGGGAATAAATGTGGTATAAACATTTTCCTCATGAATACACCTATTCCTGTCATATTTATCTTTTTAAATGTATGCATTCTTTAGAAACTGCAGTAAGTGCTACACTTCATTTGTCTGAGGGGAAGATTAACTCCTTAGTATTCTACTTGTGTTTTGAAGTCTGGAGAGAAAGGAGTGCTGTGTTAGTACACTGGTATTTAAAAGCTGTTTTACAACCAGCTCATCATTCAACCTAAACAATAAACAGAAAAAAATCAAGTAAAACTTTTAAATTTTAATTTTATCATTTATAACCAGATGGAGATGCAGGGGAGGAAGATTAAAATTTCTGTGCTGGACAATGAAGTGTTTGATGAGCCCTAGACATTTGTGGCCAAGGGCCATTTCTGTGCATTGTTGCAGATGTTGGTGATTTCATGGCAGCCACAGTCCTGCTCCCGTGGCCTCGTGAGTGGTCCTGGTCCAGCAGCCAGACAGTGGGGGAAGCACCCAGCCTCTCCCCCATAAACTGCCCAGATAACGAAGGTAAGATGTTCTGTTTGTCTAAATCAGTTCTTGCTCTGTGCCAGTGGGAATGAGGCTGCTCAGCCACAGAGGAGCTGTGAGGCAGCAGAGGATCTCAGAGGACTGTCTGTGTATTTAACTAGATGAATAGTGAGTCAGTGGGGCATGGGAAAACAGCTGTCACATTTATCTTCCTCACACTAGCAACTGAGAGTCATTACCAGGATCTAATACACCAAAGGATGCTTTGAACAGAGATCATCCTCATTTATTTGTCTACACATACTTAAATTGTTGCTTTGTGGTCTAAGTTACTGGCACAGAAGGAAGAGTTTGGGCTAAAATTGTTTTAGGGACTATTGAAGTGCAGGAGTTTAAAGCTCATCTGTTCTTTTCCTGTATCCTCTTTCTCATTGTACTGTGGGGAACCTGTTTTTGTGAGCCAATCATAATTTTTCTTGAATGTATAGAGAAATTATAAATGATAATTAGATCTCAGGGGCACCTTAATTGTCCCAATTACTTGGCCAGTTTTGACAGCCAGATCTGATGAAGAGAGATCTGTAGGCATAGGACTACATTTCATGTGGTACTTGGACCATGCTCATGGTGCAGCTATAATAATCAAAATATCTGTGCTTATAAAGACAGTATATGCAAAATAAAATTGGAGGAGAAAAAGAGCTTTGGTGAATTATAAGAAATTCTTTACTGAGTCAGCCTTCTGCATGAGATATACAGCATTAGCACTAAATCAATTATAATTAAGTTGCACGTAACTAAAATTGGCAAATTCAATTTCCGCAACGTTTCATCATGGCTTGGCTGCCGTAATGATAGCTGGAGTTATGATACGTTCTACAAGACCTTCCAGGTGTAGTCATTATCAAACATAATTTTACTTTTTACTTTTTTTTTTTTTTTAAATTAAACAAAATATAATTGTCCCGGATCAATTATGAGGTTACTTGCTCTGGTACAACAGAGCAATAAAATCCCTGACATCACATTGGGCTTCACAGCTGCTAAGGAGCTGTTTCAGGTTTTTTTAGGCATAATGGGCATGTTTTGGTATTAAAAGATGAAAGCCAAATATTTGAACTCATAGGGCGAATGCTAGTTTGAATAAAAAAAAAAATTAAAAAAACAGATGAAAGTGCAGACACTTCCACTGTCTGTAACTTCTAAAAATGAAACAATTATCCTCTTCTGTTGGAAAGCTTTGGTGCTAGTATGAGTTCAATTACAAGGTTAATGTTGAGCACACATTTATACCCTATCTTGCTGAGGTGCTTTCTTGAACTGAGATCATGGAATGTGTATAAACAGAGGCCTTCCTCTTATTCTGTCTGAAATTCTACTACACCCGTAACAAGGTTTTAAGATCTTGTCCAAATGAGCAAAATGTTATTCTCATCATTAAACTGGCAGTTGCACAAAGGCAGCTGGATCAGATACAAAACCAAAGCTCTTTCACAAGGTTATTCCTTGGGGTAATCAGGGAGAAGGCAACCACAAATTAAAGCAAAACTTTATTCCCTGCTTCCCAAATCTCCAAATCAGTTTTTTAAAAAGATCACCTTTTAACAAGAAAGGTAAAGGAGAAGCTAGTAAAAATGCCTATGTATAAAATGCAAATATTTTATATAGCTCTGCAAGATAGAAGAATTCAGATTTTTCAGCTCAGGGTTTTCAGTAAAAAAAAAAATAGCAAGAAAAAAACCTCAACCAGGTTTATTTGATAAAAATAAGGAGTGGTTTTCAGAATCTCTGAAATCAATGTGCCTGCATTGCAATGCAGCGCAAGACACATCCCCATGATGAACACCAGCACTGGGCATAATCCATAGCTCCTGTTTCTAATAAAACTGTACTCATTGTGTGAACCAAAGATGGCAATACAGTCAAAAGCTCGGTACTGAGCCCATCTTGCCCATGCATACAACATCAGTCACTCTGAGACCCACTGGCAGATTGGCTCGCAAAGAAAAGAGCATTTTCATGCTAAACGTTATATTACTATAAGCCACTCTAGGCAGCCAGCGGGGAGACTGTCCAGTCCTTTTCTATCAAATCTGTTTTACCAGAAAACAAAAGTTATTAAAAGCAAGAAACATAACAATCAGCTTCAAGGTTCAGCTCACCTCTGTTCACTGCTCTGATTTCAGAGATTAGCCTCTATTTCCTACAAAGAGACTAAGAATCAAAGCTAAATCAAATTTTCCTTGGATAAATCATTTACAAGTAGTCTGAGATTTTGGTCTTAAAGCTTCATCATGACTAAAATGCTCTTCTCTCATTTCAAGTGTATTCAAATGGAAATTATGAGTAAACTGACCCTATCACCTAGAAATTCCAGACCATTGGGAACTATCACAAACAGGTGTAAAACCTGTTATCAGTGAGAGAGTTGTGCATTGAATATAATCCTTAGGGAGGATGACATATTTCATAATTTCTTTGGACTCAGGTTACATGGCTACTGCATGGGAGACTGTATCACAAAAAAGAAAAAAATTACAGACCCAAAGTATTTAACAAATGCAAAGATGTCAAATAATATTGACAAATAATCTAATCCTGCATGCTTGATATAGCTAAACTGCATATATATCACACACCAGCAGGATGAATGAACTGGAAGATTCATAGGCAAAACTTGAGAGCCACAATTCATAGAATCATGGACTACGGAGTTGAAAGGGGACCTCACTCAGTTCATTTATTTGTGACACATATATATAAGTGTTGAGAGCCAAAAGTTAGTCATTATTTTGCAAATAAAAAGAAAATTGTGTCCTCATGCCCAGAAGGTTCAAGCACCTTTCCTAGTTTTTGCTAACTTAGCTTTAGTATCAAGGCTGCTGTTACTTAGGAGTGCAAACAATACATTCTGCCCAAAATCAACTTGCAGTTACTCAGTAGCATTAATCTTATTTCCTGCGTGTCATTAGGATTCATATCCATCATACTCTTGGTGGAGGACAACAGATCAAAGGGAGAACACATTTGCTTGTGCCAGGGCACAAATCCATCTGTTTTAACTTTTTACCCATGACTGCACTGTTTAAATCCTGTAGATGTCAGCCAAGCATACATCTTTTAGAGGATGAAATAGTAGTGCCCAGACACTAATTCTGCTCTCCTGGTTCCTCAGTTCACTTCCTTCTTGGCATTTTCAAATCTCCAAGCTCAATATTTTTTTTCCAGCATGAAAAAAATTCCTTCCAACGAATACAAATAACAAGTGCCCCTGAACTCCACCACAACAGTGAAGGTAACAGAAAGCACCTGGACTCCTGCTCATCCATTTGTGCCTTTCCCACCAACACCCTGTGCCATCAGGAGTGATTCCTGAAGCTCTGCAGAGCTCACTCTGGCACCTCCCTGGGTGTTGCCACCTCAAGCGCGTTTGGCTGGAGCTGACACTGCCAGCCCTGGATGGCTGCTGCAGGAAGCCCACTGGAAATGGGCAGTTCCTGCCAATGAGCTCAGTGCTGCTGTCCCTTGGGGGAACTGTGAGTCTGATTTAAGTCATTTCAGAGACAGAACAGCACATGTATCCCAGCCTCAAGTGCTCAGCTACCCTGGGCCATCAGTTTTCTAATTCACACTAGTTAGCACGTAATGCCAACAACAGTGATGTTTTAAGTATCGATTCCCACACACAGATAGTATTTAATTTTTGGTGGTGCCCAGGACGTCTCAGATAGTAGGTGGCATAATTTAGTTCTCTATCAAATTGATGAGAATGCTGCTGCTTTCATTGGTATGTGGTAGAGTACAATTGATCTAGTATCCCTATTAAATTCTGCCAACAGGATTGAAAATCCCAAAGATAATTTCACTGTAATGCTTACCTTGCACTGGCAAAGTTCACACGGAAATTTGATAAGCCTACCTGATTTTCAATCACTACAAGCAAAATTAATCCATCTCCAGGGAACCTAAAAGAAATTTGTCAGCCAGTCAAGTTTAAAAAGGACTTTAAAAGGGCTGATCAATAAGGTTGCATTTCACCCCAGGTTGCTGTGATTTCATGTACACCTGTAGAAGTCAAATAAGCCATACAAATGTCAAATTGCTAGTTTTTAGTGTATACTTTAACATGTGCTGTAGGTGTCTGAATAGATTATTGAAGGTAAATGATGCTGAGTCCAGAAAAAAACCTCTGCTATTAAAATAAGGACAGTTTATTGAGAAAAACTAATGTATTGACAATGTTAAATATATCTTTTTATGTCTCCAACCTTTCGATATAATCTGCTTCATACATTAACTCTATTTCAACAGTACTTTTCCTACCCCTGCCTCTTAGTTTCCTTTTCCCTACTCACCCATCCCCTCAGCAATAAAGATAAGCTGCACTTTTTACTCTAGATTACATGTGGCAGTGGTGCACATATGCTGATCATACTGACCCATCTACAGCAATCCAAGCTCAGTCTGCTTCAAAACATCCCACTTTCCTGTTGAGTCTGCATGTCTGAGCAAGAACAAATAATACCCACACTTGCAAGGACTATTTTTGTATTCAGCCAGTTCGTATGGATTTTTCTAAGAGAGTAGGAATAAGGTGACCTCCCATTGTGCTGAGGAGAGATTACATTCATGTAATACACAGGCAGGCAAGGAAATGTTGCAGAAAAAAACAAGTAAGTATGTGGAGGGCAGGCTAGCAAAGAAAAGAGCAAAGGAAAACTTCTGAGAAGGCCAGGGCCTCCTAACATATTGGGAACTGTAGGAATAAAATGAGATGTTTCATCTCTCCAATGAATTAGAAAAATGAGCACTTGATCTCATTTCTAAGGTTGTCCACAAATAAAAACTTATAGCTTATCTTAATAAGACTTTAGAAATAATTTCTTAGGTTTATATTCAGTAGCTTCTGCATTAAACACAAGGCTACGCAACGTGACAGCAGAACAGACAAAATTACTTACTTGCAAAAACTCTGGCAAATAAATGTCAGTGTTTTTGAAAATTTACCTTTTAAGCATCAACTCTATCACTGTTACCACTATTAATTCTCTCTCTGAAGGCAGGTGAGGGTATTGGGCTCTTCTGCTAGACAGTGGATGAACATATACCAAAGAAAGATATTTTCAGACTTTATCCTGTAAGAGAGATAATATCTCCTGAGAGAAAATAGATAAATACAATGCAGAAAGCAGAAAAACATGCCAAGGGCAGGCTAAAAATTATCAGCCAGAAATATTCTCAGAGGAAATTTAAGTTTTTGAAAAGCTATTTTTTAAAAATGAACAGTATATTTTTTATTAGAAAACAACTGCCTTTGAAATTACCCTAAAATAAAAGGGGCAAGAAGCAGGCTTAGCTCCAACTTCCCAGAAGCATTATCTGAAAGTAAACAAAACCTACCATCCTTTTTTCAGTCTTCTGATAACTTTGCCATGGGAATATTTCTAGGAGATGGATCAGAAAAAACTCGTGTGGGACCAATAAGGTTTTAGTTGTTGTTTCCCTGCTTGTGCAAACAGAACTGTGTGAAAATTGAACAACTTAGATCACTGATAAAACAATGCTGTGAAACAAATTGATTTTAAACAAATGAGTCAGCTCAGAGAACCATGGGATGGCCTGCTGTGAGAAGGCCCTTGTGAAGATCATCCAGTCCCACCCCAGCTCAGAGCCAGCAGCAGCTGGAACAAACTTGTTGGGAACACGACCAGTTTAAATTTTTAGTGTCTCCAAGAATGGAGAATGGAGAGGCAGCCTCTCTGGGCACCTTGTTCCTGTGTGTGAGCATCCTCACAGTGAGGAAATGCTTTCTTATGTTTAGATGGAATTTCCTGTATTTCAGTTTGTGCCCATTGCCTCTTGTCTTCTCACCATACAACACTGAAACTCTCGCTTCACCTTCTTTTCTCACTCCATCAGTTATTCTTACACAAGGAGAAGATCTCTGTGGCTGTCCTTTTTTGCAGGCTGAACAGTCCCAGCTCTCTCAGCCCCTTCTTCTATGACAAATGCTCCAATCCCTTAATCATCTTAAAGACTCTTTTATACTCTGTGATATCCACTGTTAAATTTAAAATCAATTCATTTTCTCCATAGTGTTTATCAGGTTTTTAAAGTTCATTTATTCCCAAGAGTGAATAAAGGCTGTCCCTATTGTCACTGCCTAAAAAAATGGAGAAAGGACATTTCCCTCCCTTTAACAGCAATAAAATTTAGACTACACCTTTGCAATGTTTTGGGGATATTAAATGTGACTGAGCTGCTGTCTTAGAGTGATTGCTCATGGTATGTTTATCACATGGAGATGTTGTCTTTTACTTTTTACTAAGTAGATAGTCTTAGAAGATGAATCCCGTTGAGCATAACGGTGGATTGAAAACTGTGCAACCAATTAGGCAAAAAATATTGAAGGAAAAGAATTCATTAATAAGTCTCTTGAGATTTTATGCCCATATGGGTCTGTAGACTTCTTTCAGAATAAACACTTTGATGAGCTGGCCATGTCTGTTCTTTACTTTAATGTCTTTATATTTAATCTTATCATTGAAATTCAATTGTTTTCTCCTGGGTTTGCAGGAGTTCTGATACCCTGAAAATTACGCAATCCCTTGGGAGCTTTCTGTAGTTATACTTTTGTATATGGATAGCTTGAGGGAGGATGTTTTTCCTTCTAAGTGATTACCTTAAGTTTTGAGATCTATTCATTCAGCTGGGTGCACCTTTTGGTCTCTCCCTCAGGAGTATTATTACTGTTTATCTGTGTTTATCTGCCTTTTGATCTTCACAGGATCAGAGAAAACTACTCCAGAAATGCCTTTGTTCCCTACATTTGGCAGTCACCAGGACAAAAAGGTTTTGCCTTCTATTTTAACAAAGCTTTTTACTATGTGCAGCATCCCATCACAAGAGCAGTTCTAGTCACAGATTAGAAATCCAGTGTGGGGAATGAAGCTCAACCAGAGAAAAAGCCCTTTGCCATGTCTGCCCCAGGAGAGGTTCTGATACCAGAATGGGGAAAGAAAATACAGATGGATATATACTGGGCACAGGAGTCATCTGTGACTTCTTATGATGGAAGTTGGCAAACAAAAAGAAGAGAACTACAGGTCTAGCAGCCTGACCTCAGTGCCAGGGAAGATCATGGAGCAGATCAGGACAACCAGGGGTTTACGAAAGGCAGGGCCTGCTTGACCAGCCTGATCTCCCTCTGTGACAAAGGGATACACTTAGTAGAAGAGGGAAAGGCTGTGGAAATGTCTGTGTGGACTTTAGTAAAGCTGTTTCCACAGCTTTCTCCTGAAGAAACTGGCTTGGATGGGTGCACTGGTCAATGGGTAAAAAGCTGCCTGGATGGCCAAGCCCAGAGAGTTTAATCCCTGAAATATCTGCATTATGCCAAAGCAGTAGATTACACAGAAATTTCTCAGCAACTCATATTCTGTCTCATCAGACATAATACACAAAGATGAAACGAATTGAACTGCAGGTTGCAAAACAGATGTGATAAAAATAAAAAAAAAAAAATAGCAAAACCACTGTATGCAAATTAGATGTAAATTCTCTGATGATACATTAGATCTTTCTCTCACCAGTCACTGTTCTGCTTTCTTGCATATTAGGAAAAAATACATGCCCATGTAATAAAGGTCAACTGTTATATGTGAAGGAGGATTACTCCCAGGTATTAAAGCAAGTTAAAAAATGGTTTATTTAACAATTAGAAAACTAGAACCAAAAAGAAAAACCTAGAAAAATCAGTAAAAGAGATTAATTCCGGATTCCTTCACAATTGAAGACCTTTCTAGCCGGTTTGGCTAACAAAACCCCGGGCACAGCTTTCTTTTGGTGCTGGTTGCTTAAAAAAGCATGGTTGGAAGACGGTCTGGACAGCACCGGAGCTCCTTCGCTGGATAGATGGTGAATGGGAAAGAGGGAGAACTTGCAGCTGCAGCTTGGGAAATAGTGCAGGGTGCCTGCTCTGCTCCACCCCCCTCAGTTCTGCCCCCGTGTCTTACGGTGGTTGGTCAGCCTCCTCTCCCAGCTCTGGTGACAGGCTTCATGGGTGTGTAACAGTATCTTCGGCGGGAGAAGGACTCATTTGAATACAGGGATTCCATGGCGCCGGGTTGCAGGAACAGGGTGTGTGCTTTTTGCAGGCTGGGTAAGCTAATATTACATTTCTTAAAACTATTTACACACTTTAAACACCTTTAAAACATTTTCATAATTGTCTAAATAAAGGATACAGTTAATTCTACATTCTAATAATAATAATATTTCCTAAAACTATTCTTTAATCACTTTAAGTAACAACTTTAATACTTGATAAGGGGAGATGTGAAAAGTCTTATAACTTTCATGGATAACATCAGCCTTTTCCAATCAAATATAAATATTAATTTAAAAAATGTTTATTTTCTGATTGTCTCTTTACTGTGTTCTATGCAAGGCCAAATGTTTTTGTCTGTCTTGCTTCTAACTCTTTTTTTTCTCTTGCCTTGGAGACAAATGAGAATAACATCCACGAAAGCCAACACAGTCTGATACAAAATGTTGGTGGCAATGAAAGAACAGGTGACATTCCAGGCTGACATTTTAGGCTAACATTTTAGTGATGTTTGTGGATATTTTAGCTTAAGAACGTGTTGAACAAAGATTGTGCAGAATCGGGCCCAAGTCTGAGTCTATTTATACTGGATTTAGCCAAGTATATCTTACTTTATTTCTAGAATAAGTCATCAGAGATGAGTTCCTGGACAATATTTCTCAGACTGTGTTTTACAGGTATTTAGTGGTCATAAACAAGTCACAAAAATCACTCTGCCTTAGACTTATTGGGAACAGCTCTCTCCTCCAACACTGGCCTCAGTAATTTTAACTTGTTCTCCTCCCTCTGCCCCAGATAAGCAGAGCTGCTGCCAGGAATAAAAAGTACAGGTGCTGCAGGGATTATGAGAGTGGGAAGAAGAGAGAGGAAAAGAGAGTTATGATAAGAGACTGGATCCCTGCTCACAGAAGTTCAAGGAATACTGCTGCAAAGAAAGGAAAATTCTTTAGGTTTTGTTGCATTAGTGCAAGCATCAATTGAAAATGTCCCAGTTACAGCAAGAAAGCAGAACAATACTGGGACCCAAGACCAGAAATGACACAGAACAGCATCTTGCATCACCCTCTATCCACTCAGCCACTGCACTGGATCCTCATGGAACAAACCTGGCTCTCCTACTCCAGCTACAAAAAATACTGCTCTGGTGTTTTAACTGCAAAGGAGCACCATACAGCTGCTCACTGATTCTCCTCCCAGTGGGCTGAGGGAGATAATCAGAAGGGTAAAAGTGAGAAAAACTGTGGGTCAAGATGAGAATGGTTTAATAATTGAAATAAAATATAGTAGTGATTAATAATATTTGTTAATAAAAATAAAAATTGTAATAAAATGGAAAAATTTTTGAAAGGGAGAGAAATAAAACCCAGCAAGCAATGCACATTTCAGTTCCTCATCACCAATGGGCTTCTTTTCAGAATCAGAGCTCAGGAAAATGCTGAGGATAACTATAAAGAGAATATATGAATAATCTTTTATAGTCAGCTCTATTTTTCTTTTTTTTTAATGCAGTATTTCAAAAGTGACTCTCTGTAGGCTCCAGATAGCAGAAGCCTGCAGAGAAAGGAATCCCAGTGCCACCCCCACCCTCTGTAATCTACTTTTATTACAATTAAAGTATAAATCACACAATTTAATCTTCCAAAAAAGCCTCTACTGTTTTACATTTACTTCTATTTTTATTCTGAAATTGCAGAGAAGTTGTTTTCTCATTTATCATCAGAGATGTTGTGGAGAAGTGACATGACAGAGTAAATGTATGAAGGAGCAAAAGCCCAGTCTTTTGGCTGGCTCATGTTGGTGATTATAATCTGATACTCTTCCTGCAATAGATACATGGAAGAGAGGACACAGTTTAGAAAAGCATCCTGCTCCATGCTGCCTACAAGATACTTGTTGACAATTATGGTGAAAGAAATTGTAGCCATGGAGAGGTGCCATTGGATAATTGCAATCATTTTTGTTAGCATGTTATAAATAGAGCGTTTTAACCTTCAATTTTGGAATAATTCAAATTAGAATATGAAAATATTTCAATTACAAACTGGGTTAAAAAAAAAATCTCAAAAAGCAATAAATAGAAACTTCAATTTGTTTTTGAGAAAAATATTTATGGAGGGGACCCTTCCAAAGGATGGTTCCCATAGCTTTTTGGATCAGACACTGAACTGAAAAATTCATAAATAACACAATATTGTTCTTTAACTATAAGCACTGTGTTGTGACACTGAAGTCATTACTAAGTCTATTTCTCATGCCTTATGTAAGTAGCATTCTTTTCAGACAATGATTTTCACTTCTGTGTTTTCAGAAGACTGGATACCTGACCCCCGCCCATACCTACAGTGATTTCTGAATACAGAAATAATTAATTTAATAGGAATAAAAGTCCAGTTCCTAGCTGCTGTTCAAATGTTTATGAAAAGATTCTCTGAGACATACTGTTAAACTGTAGGGGAAAATATTTACCTGCTAAAATGGCCATTTCCAAAAAACAAACCCACCCCTCTTGTACATTTTATTTTAAAGAGGAGTTAAAAAAAAATACTGAGAGTCTGCACCACAGCATGTTCATGTCTGTTAGTGCCTGTCAAAATGATTCCTTCCAAATGAAGTCATTAATAGGTGCAAGACCCACTCTCTGCACTCTGTTGGTGTTACAGCATTCCTAGTTCCACCTCACAGTGTGTTTGTTTTGTGAAACATGAAAACTTTTTAATTTTTCTTCTCTCAGACAGAATTACAATATGCATGGAGCAGAAGAGATGAATTTACCAGGATTATTACAGTAACAAGATAAGAGATCCTCAGAGGGGAATTTTCCTTCTCAGGTGTATAAATATTACAGCGCGGTTGAGGTTGGAAATTAGGGTCAGCTTGTCCAATCTCCTATTTACAACAGGTAAAAATAACTCTGTTGTTTTTAAAGGAAACAGATTCTTTTTGTGCTCTGATTTAAGATGACATGAAAGTTCATACATTGTCAGATTTATATTCAGGAGACAAGAAAACCTTTTAAACCTAAGCACAGAACTTGGGTCTTCAGAGACTCAATTCAAAGTTCCTAATTATCTCTTTTACCTATATATCCACTTTCTGCATATTACCATGAAATAGAAATTGGCCACGAGGGAGAAGGCTGCTGATAAAGAACAGAAAATTCAAAGATGTGCTGAGATACCAACTGACGAGCAGGCAAAAGGTGAGAGCACAGAATGGAAAAGAATGCAGGGAAGGGCATGGAGCAGAAGTGGTCGTGCATGAAGTGATTCAGTGCCATGAGGATTCCTGGGCTGATGAAGCCAAGGTGCAGAGTAGGCAGAGCAGGACCAGGGGCTGCTTCTAAAAGGTGGAACAAATAGCTCTTAAACCCGTGTTGATTTGCACGTGTGCACTTGTCAGCTGATCCATGATTTGGGATGTGCTCTCTCACACCTCTCCAGTCTGTTTTCTCTTTCTGTTTGACAGCCTTTATGTTTGCCTTTGAAAAAGTGTTTTTGCTCCTCAGTGAGACAGAAGCAAAGAGGGAGGGCTTGAAACAGGCTATCTGCACTACCATGGCAATCTCCTTGGGAGATAGCATGGAGGTTCAGCCAGCAGGGCTTTGTTGTACAGCCAAGTCACTTTTCAAACGCCTTGTCCAGACCCAGAAGCTTTTCCAGCAGACTGCATGCTGTAGAAGGCCACAGGATTATTCTGCTAGAGAGAGGGAACCTGCTGAGCCAGAACTCTGTCACTTTATTAAGGAAGAGTTTGTGAGGAAGCTGTGTGAATTAATCAGGGAGGCAGACAGCAACTTGACTAAATCACTGAGGAAGAGTCCTGTAGCAGTAATGAGTTATTGTGTCCCCTGCCTAGGGGGAAAGGAACACATGTCAGGAGCTGTGCTGACTGTAGAAAATGACCTGGACAAATTACTTGGGGATTTTTTACAGAAGAAGGAAAAAAAGTGTGTGTGACTCTATTTCCTCAGGGAACCATTTTCACTTAACAGTTCTTGGGTGTTTGTTTCCTCCTCAGCTGAAAATCCATGGATAAACCCAGGATATTTCAACTGTTTCCATCCTTTACACAGACCGCAACAGGATTAGGCAAAAAGGAAAATATTCCCTTTTAAAAATCACACATTTGACAGAGAAAACTGATTTGGAATTGTGAAAAGTTCAAGCTGTTTTATTCTGCAAGTGTCAGGCCTATGCTGCCAATGGAGATTGCACAAAGCCTGCCTGGAGACCCAGACATGTAACAGGACAAATAGGAGAATGGATTTACTCAGGCTTGGGTACTGAATGGTTATTGATGGGGAATCTCTGGTAGGGCACACATCGGCATACATAGCATATTCTCACACAGCACATCCATAACAGCAGCTCACTCCACACCCTAACATGCAGGAAGGCCACAGTTGGATATTTAGAAGTCTAATATTCTCAAAAGCCTGCAAGAAAACCTTATAAAAGAGACATCAGCAGAAATAATTAGGAAATTTGAGTCAAAACCTTTAGAGGATTTGCCTAATTACTTTCACTTTTGTAAATACAAATATTCTAATTTTTAGGCACCTCTGTACTTATATGGGTTGGGATCCAGATAATTAGCACTGTGCTGACTACTCCAGAAGAGTAAAATTGGGAGTGGGGAGGCATGAGATAAGGGCTGTTGCCACAGAAGCCACATCCATGTGGCACATGTTCATTTTCACACTCACACCATGACCAAACCTCCCCACCTCTCTCTGAGGCTGCATCTGTTAGTGCTGAGAAGCATGAGGTGCACTGCTAGAGGTGCCATCACTTTATGGGGGTG
This sequence comes from Rhipidura dahli, assembly GCA_013399225.1. NCBI lineage: Eukaryota > Metazoa > Chordata > Aves > Passeriformes > Rhipiduridae > Rhipidura > Rhipidura dahli. Next base: position 21,499 of record VXAC01001705.1, read on the forward strand.
AAAAACACAGGGGAAAAGTTGTATGAGCTGTAGTAAAATGAGAAGTCTCACTTTGCAAAGTGTACAAACATGGATAAAAATCATTCCCTTTCTCATCTACCACCTCTGAGCTCCTACAAAGAGGAGACTGTTATAAGATTTCTCCCTAAAATAAACAATGTACAGATTGTGATCTCTGACACAAACATCTAAATCTGTGTTTGATTAGAACAAAATACTCTGAGGGGGAAAAAATATCTGTTTCAAAAGATGCTCAAGAGTATTTGCTTCTTCATTGTTCCACAGAATGTCAGATTTATCTTCAATTATCACACAACTACCAGCAGCTCTAATGGTGAATCATTGTGTCTATAAAACCTAAGAACTTTGAGAATACTACTGCATTCTCTCTTCATCAGATATGGGGAGGGAGAGCTATAGCTTTAACCTACAAGTACATCAGGGATTTATTTATTATTTATTATTTATTATTTATTATTTATTATTTATTATTTATTATTTATTATTTATTATTTATTATTTATTATATATTATTTATTATTTATTATTTATTTATTTTTTGTTACAGATGTCACCGCATAAGCAACTCCAGAGGAGAAACTTCCAGTAATCTTCCTAAGAGAATTAGAAAGTTGTTGAGGTTTGAAAGTTCTCCTTTTTGTGTTCTTTTCTTTTTCCCTTGAGGAATTTTTCCCTGGGTGTGGCTGGGTGNGCGAGGGCCGAGCTCGCTCCGGAGCGCCCCCTGCAGCCGCGGGGGAACCATCGCACCCGCCCTGCTCGCCGGTGCACAGTGGGTGGGGTTCTGTTTGCTGTCATTGTCAGTTATTGCTGTCTGCTTGTGTTGGTTTATATATATATATATATATATTAGTAAAGGACTGTTATTCCTATTCCTCACATCTTTGCCTGAAAGCTCCTTCATTTCAAATTTATAATAATTTGGAGGGAAGGGGGATTGCATTTTTTTTTTTTTCCTATTTCAGGGGAGGTTCCAGCCTTCCTTGAGTGACACCTGTCTTTCAAACCAAGACAAAAGTTTATGAAAACTGCAATCTTATGCTTCTTTATCAGTGATATAGTTTGAGTGTAGGGCTTTGGAGTTTTTTAAATCTTTGCTGATCTGATATTTCTTCCTTGTTTGTCTGGCCTGCAATATGTTCCTCACAACATCTCCGAGCGTGTTCCTGTGAAAGATGGTTTTAACCCTCTCTGGCAAAAGTGCCACTGAGACACAGTGGGAATTGCCTGTGTTTCACAGCAGCTGCCCAGAAGGCTTGATCTGCTGAGAGCTAAAAGGACAGGCCATGGCAAGGAGTGGGGTTTGCCTGTTCTACTTCCTTCTAAAATTCACACTGGGGTATAACCAGCTCCAGGCAAACACCTGGGACAACGTAAAGCACTTCCAGTGCCTGTTTCTGCAAGTAGAGGACTGCTATTAGCAAGGCTGTTTTAATCTCCCAGGCTCTGGTTCAAACCCGTGTTCCCAAGATAATCCGTATTTCACACTTAATGCAGCATGCCAGTTCATCAAGCTGATTTAGGTCCTGCCACATGCTCTGGAGCCTTAACTTCCTTCCAACCTTGTTCTGTGCTAGCTGACTCATTCCAGCACACAGTTGAAGCTAAAGGATGTAGCTAGCATGAATTTATATTTAAAACAGCATTGTGTTCTTCATTTGTGTGGGGTAGCAGTTCTCTCCTTAGCACAGGAGATAACTGTTTGAGGAATGTGGCAGCCTTTAGCAGTTATTTGCCTTTCCAGTCTTCCAGCAAAATTTCAAGAAAGAAGCAACAATCACCCATCACCAATCACTTTTTCCCACCGAAATCTCTTCCCTCAGAATGCATCAAATGACAAAAAAAAAATCCCTCAACTCTCATTAGGGGGTTATTGTCTGTACTAGGATGTAAAAAGGAAAATACAAACCCCTATTGCTAGGCTAAGAAAGTATTCCCTTCCTGAGTGTATAAATGTTAATCGGATAAAATAAAAGGCAGTGCTAATGGCTGATTTAAACCCAAAAGCCCAGAGACATTTGTATTCAGCACATTCACCCAACTAAGCTTCTCTGCTGAAGTAGGGGAGATGACGCAGCTTTCAGCAACAAACATGAAGCCTCACACAACTGGCTAAGTCAAATACAAAAAGGAAGTCCAGCTTGCCTTCGTGATTTTTAATAGCCCTTTAATTTTACCTAATGATGTTGCTTTTCTTTAATATAATCTTCCTCTGAATGGTTGGAGTTTCTACAGCAGTAGTGGAAAAACACACAGGGAGCTCTCTCCTTGGAATCAGTCTGACCTGAGTGGAAGGGAGGAAGCTTACTGGGTTGTAATAATAGAGTAATAATCTTTATTACACTGCATCCTTTTCACATGGAAATCAATGTTTATTTGGCAGTCCTGGCCTTAAATCCATCAGCTGCAGAGTCAGGTGTGGATCATGAACAGGGGTATACAGAGTCTGTACCCAGTTTATTTTTATCATTACTGCATTTATGATTTAACCCCACCTCCCACAGATTTTCATCGTTGCAGGAGTCCAACAAGCAGAACAGACAGAAGGTTGATCTGAGTTCTGACTTTTATTTTTGGCATACTACCTTGAGAGCTGGTGTATTTCTTCATTACTGCTCTGTTGTTACCCCCAAGTGATAAGTGCATGGAATAACCCAAACAAGAAATAATCTGGGAAACAGAAAACCAGAGGTTTCCTTTGCAGACAGGGATATAAAAAAAAAAGAAAAAAAATGTTTAATTTCCATTCCAGCCAGCGTGCAGACAGCCTAGGTCAGCTTTGTCTGACAGGGCATCTGAGCTGTGTTCTTGCACATAATTTACCATTCTGAATTTTAACCAAGAAAAGTGTATTGACAAGGGAATTTGTTAAGAACTTTTATTTATCTTGTCTGTGCTATTGCCACATCTTCAACTTCATTGAAAATGATAGGCAGTATAGCAAACCTGAATAATGTAATTTACCTTTATTTCCATGTGCCTTGAGCCAGGGCTTCCCAGATGCTCCCAAAGGTCCCACACAGCCTGCAAAAGGTTTGCAAAGAAAGTCCTTGTTTGAGAAGCTGCATTTCATTCAGGCATTGCATTGAAGATGAATTCTGTTATATAGAATTCCCAACCTGATCTCTTATGTTTACTCAGACATTTGTGAACAAAACTTATAAATCTCTGCTTGAGATTTTCTAAATATCAACTCCTTTCTTTTTAAATTATAAATGTTAATTTATGTTGAAACACAACATTTTTGGTAAAGTTTGAACAAAATAACCAGGTCTTTGGTTTATGAAAGAATATAAAAAACATGTATTCTGATGTCCCTTTCAGCAAGTGAGGGCTTCTGACAATTTAGAAATGATAGTGCTCTTTCTGATTACAAAGATAAAAATCTCTCCCCAATAGCATTTGTGAGATATAAAGGTTGACAGGTCCTGAGGTCAGGTTTTAAAGCTAAGAAGTAGTGATTTCTGTGAATATATATGACAAAAACGAGATAGAATTGATATTGGAAAGGAGTCTGGCAGTGTGTGTGCTGTGTGAATTAACATGGTACTTTTCAAGATGTTTTCTATTGCCCAGACTACTCACCTTTTAATCAAAACTTCCAACATTATTAGTAACATATTTTCACATAGAAAACAACAAAAAAAACCCCCACATTTTAAATTTATGGGGGGGGGGGAAAGAGTTGCAAGGAAGAGACAGCAACAAGGAAAGCATATCCAAATCAGAAACTGTAGTTTTTACATCACATTATAATCTCACCTGAAATTTGTTTTAATCTCTGTATAGTCCTCAAGTGATGGAGTGCATGTTGAAAGCATAAATCTAGAAGGATTATCACTGCACAAATATTTTCAGTAATAGTTCCATCTTGGAGGAAATGAGCCGTGGCAGGGCCAGTAAATTTTAAAATGGTGTGAGTGTGGTGAAAAATTTTAAAATGCAAATCTGCCCTCACACCTGGGCACAAACTTTACTTTCCATCACAGGTATACCTTCCAAAGAGAATCATGGCTTGGTTAAATGGAATAAGATCAAATGGTACACTGATAATACAAAAATCCCCAAACTGGTCTAGGCACTGCCTATTTGTTTAGAAAGAACTATTGAACTATTTGCTGTTTCCCTGACCCCACCCTCCCAAGATTCCCAGCTTAGTCTGCTAAATTCTCTGTCTTCTTGCTCCTTTCTCTGGTTACCATGAAGGAATTGCATTTTGCAGCATGAAAGCAGCCCAGTGTGCTCCTCCTCACGGCACTTGCCAAGAGGATGCAGGAGAGAAAATGGATTTCTTTGATGCCACAGTTCTGTCCCTCAGTGCTGCAGCCCAGCACGGGCAGGCTGGGGGATGCCCTGAAGATCCTCCACAAAGCTCTGGTTCCCAGGATGGAGAGCAGCAGCTGAATTTCCGCTCAAACCCAGTACCAGCCATTGTGCCTGTGAAAAACAAGGTTCACTCTCCTGTCAGGATTTAAAAGTTTAATAAAAGGACAATAAAGGACAAAGGCAATAAAGCAAAACTCACAGCGCTGGGTGCTTTGGCACTCAGCCAAGAGCACACCTGCTATTGTAGAGACACCCTTTACATACATCAGCTTTGTACATATTCATAATCAATTCTACATATTCAAACTTTTCCCCAGACTAGTTTGCATGTTCCAGGAGCTGTTTAGCATGGCTCCTCCTTGGGCCTGCCTTTTTCGAGCATGCACATTCCTTGGCTGTGGTTTTGGTCCGTTTTTGTTATCACCCCCAGAGTGGGCTTTGCTCCATGGTCTCTGCAGAGGGCAGTTGCTGATGGTTGGCATGTCAGCAGGAGGGGTCCTCCACACACATTGGGTGGATATTATCCAACCAAGCAGACAGTTCACAAGCACGACTACATGAGCTGTTTCACTATTATGTCCAAGTTTTTAGTTAAATTAAAGTTATTATTTATTGCTACAAAACTACATCTTCTCAACGAAGGCACATTGCACATAAAACATACACCTGCAGCAAAGCTACTTCCTCACACAGCATCTATTTGCAGAAAGCCACCACCACAATATGCACCCACTACAAAAGCCACTCCAACATCATTCATTTCAACATTTGCAGAAAGCCAATATTATAACGTCCATCTATCCCATGCCCATGCTATGTGGAGGTGTTATATTACCCTTGCAGTGCTCAGGGGGACTCTGGATGCTTTTGTATCATCTGTGAACACTGAGCTTGAACAACCTGGATGTAATCACTGGGAGCTTCATCACTGAGAGTTTAAATATGCTGTATTTTATAGCCCAGTTTAAGCATGTCCCATGCAAAATTCAGAACTGGATTTCAATATGTAATCTTCTTTTAATTTTTAACCAAGTTCTCGCAATGTTTTTTTTTTAATTTTATTATCTGTATCTATGGAATGATGAACAAATCAAAATATTAAAACCTACAGATAATTTGATATTTAATCATCAATCTAGTCTTGTAAAATGAAATTTTAACCAATCATAAATTTAGATGTAATCAGAAACTATATCTGTCATTATTTCATTAGACTGCTGAGTTGTCAAATAACTGAAATTCATTATCCTTGCACAAGCTTCTAGTTTCCAGGGCAATTTAGTCTCTAAACACTGAAGAGCTGCCAGTTAAATAAGTATGGTTTTCTTAAGTAAGGAAGAGAAAACATCATTCATGAGTGGACTCCATTAAATGAATCTCCAGACACTTTATTTCACTTTTTTGCAAATCTACTCACAAAAAGTTTCAGAAATTGTACAAAGAGAAGCCTACATGAAAATAAAAATAAAATAATAACTGATTTTGGAGGCAGGGAAATGGACAACCCTCTTTTGCTCTTAAAGGAAATCTATACCATTGATCTAGCTTTCAGACCTTGGCAAAAAGAGTGAAAATATATGGATTATAGATCTGCAAATGGAGGTTTCATTTTGAGCTGCATTGACTTTCAGTTTGTGGAATAGGTTGTGAATAAAACCAAAAAACCAAACAACCCCCCTCCCAAAAAAACCTCAAACAAAACAAGACAGGAAAAAGTGATGGATCTTTGCAACAGAAGAAAAGTTTCCTCTTTCCCTTTTCTCATTCCAGCACAAGGGGAACTACCATCTATTTACTGTTACTCTTTCTTCTGCATTTTTCCAACTTTTCCATTTTTTAGAATACGTATTCCCTCCTCAGCCTTCATTTCTATCCCTCTTTCCTGCTCTCTAACCTCTTTTATTTCTTTGAATCTGGGATGATTTTGCAGGATGGTTGATTATTAGACAATATTACAAGAACTGTGAAACAATTTTTGTGTGCCCGTGTAAACTCAGCTGATTATAGAAGAGTCTCAGAAAACTGCATCTGACTGGGGTCCTTCCCTCAAAATGCAGATACAGACCATCCTGTGGTTCAAGAGAGTTTAAGAAGGCAAAAGTGTGACTAAAAGAAATTAGAGATGTAGCTAATTTGGAAGTTTTGGTCATGAAAATTTATCTCTTCAATACCAAATCACTTTTATGTCACTGTTTCTAAGCGATGAGTTTTTTTATCAGTCTGGATTGTTGTTGTTGTTGTTGTTGTTACTTTTTAATACTCACTTTTCCTCCAAAGTTTGTGTGACAATACCTTACGACAGCACGAAAACCAATTTTCACAATGGAAAAACACTGTACAACTAGCAATTTAGGAGCTTTAGAAAAGAGTGTCAAATGCTGCTGGGAACTGTCTAATTTCTTTTAGACCAAACCTGAGGGACTGAAGATTCTGGTTTGGTCATAGTATATCAACAGTACATGAGGTTCTGAAACATGAATGACAAATCATGAAAAAATTAGGCTGTTTTTCAGATGCTAAACTGCACAGATGGGGTGGGAGAGAAAGGTTAAAATTTACCTATTTTGTTTGAAAGCTCTGTCTTTGGACTAGAGAAGGAGAAGGGCAGGCTGTGTTGTTAATGACATTCTCCCATAACGTTTTATTACCAGATCAAACCCTCCTTGCCATCCTGTACTACCTTTATGGACATTCTTCCCACTCTGCCACTAACAATATCAATGAACTGTTTATTGCCTCTTGATATAACTTACAGTTTGTTTTTACAACAGATTTTTAAAAATACTTTGTGCAATATTTTAAAGTGAGGACATATCATCTGGTTCTGTACCATATAATATTCCTCTATTCTCTCTCATCCCTTCATGCATTCCAGGGCTGTCTTTGCCTTTTTGACCACAGCTGGCTGTTAAAGTATTGCCCCAACTACTTGCAGTTGAAAGGATTGGTGGTTTGGGGTTTTTTGAATGGGGACAAAGGCTGTTACTTTGGCTCAGTCTGCTGGGCTACTGCTATGCCTCTCATTTCATTTATCCCATTCACAGTTCAGACAGCTGTAACTCAAAAAAGATCCAACATAAGGGAACTGAAGTCAGGAGGTGGCTGTATCATGCAGACACTGATGTGAGCACTGCTGAGCAAATGTCTGTGGGCCTGGCTGCTGCACATTACCTGCTCCCCTCAAATGAAGCAATTGCAAGCAGGACTCCAGCAGGCTGGGTTTTGACATGCTGAATCCATCTCCTTTGGTGTCATGGGCCTTCAGACAGACTAAGAATTATTCATGTGGCAAACATCTGGATTTACATGGGAGCCAGTAGAGCTAATCTGTTCTGGCATGGAGAAAGGACATGTGCAGAATAGAGCCAACAACCCCAAATCAGAACCTGGTAAGGGACAGGCTAGCACCACTACCCTGTCCAGCCAGGTGGAAAAGTAGAGTCTAGGAAGAGGATTACAAAGAATTACAAAGATTTTAGGGGAAGGATTCTTTTATCTGCTTGATGTCACATGGACAGTATCTAGCACCTTCACAGAAGCTTGTTGCCTAAAACCATAATAAAGTATGTTGTGTTCCTAGGACAGATTTACCAGGAAGGAAATGAAATGAATCAATATAAACTCCAAAACGTAAGAGCAGCATCTGACAGGGCTTGCAGGAAAGCAAACAAAAAGCTTAGAACACTGCTAATGCCCACTATCAACACTTACATTGGGGCCAGCTCTAGCAGGAATTGTCTGTCACCATCCAGAGGCAGGAAAAACAAACTGTACACAAGCCTATGGGAAGCCATAGTTAGAATTCATCCAACACAAGCAATGGTTAGACCAAAGAAACTTTTAATTTAGGACTAAAAGGGTGTAAAATTGTAAGAGAACTCAGATTCTGCTAGGTTTTCACATAAATTGTTATGCATTTATTTTCTCATTTAGACACACATGGAATTGATAAGAAATTAGCTTTTCCACAAAGGTGTTCAGTAAGGAAAAGGGGTGGATCTCTTTGCAAGCATTCCTGGAAGCATTCCTTTCCCCATGATACATGCCAGGCTTAGGATAATATTCTTATAAATATCTGCAAATTTGCCTCACAATCTTGCTTCTTTCATGATACAAAGCTGCTTTCTGAGGATTTAATTTGCTTTTAGTTTCAGTGGAGGAACCGGAGATTGGTGAAAGATGTTGTAGAAAAGATGGAGTAACTATCTTTGAAAGCCAAAATCTTATGAAGGCCAGTGTGCAAGCTGAAGGCATGGGATCAGCTCCCCTTGGTTTTTTGTGGGTCCAATATTTGTATGCACCTGTGAGATGAAACTATGATGCTACCTCCAGTGGAGGAAACATTTGTTTATGTTCAAAAATCATCAATCAGCCTTCTTACTCTCTTCCAAACAACTCTTCCTCTGATATTTCCAGCATCAGAAACACTGATTTTTCTCAACTTTTTTTTTTTTTTTTTCCCCGGGAAAAATATTGCAATCACTCAGCAAATGGTGGTTTCTCCATAGATTACACTGTTCTGAGTTATGGCATGGTTGGCTCAGAAGAAAAAAGAGCCTTTTTTTAACTACTTAAAATAGATGCAAAAGGCAAAACAGCTGGAAAACAAACATTAGAGATATGATGAAAGCAGGAGTGAGAAGGCAAACACATCTTTCCCCATACTGGATGTTGATGAGATGGAGAGTGCCTGCTGAGGTTGAACAAATAGCTGCTGTTCCTTGCTTTTATTTTCTGAAGCTGGAAGAAGTTGATAGCTAAGAAGTAGCATCATGTTATGAATTATTTTTCTAGTTTCAGTAGTATCTTCATTTTAGTTCAGCCCTAAAAATATTCTTATAAAATTCTGGAAGGTCTAATGAGACAGTGGTACTTCAATGTTTCTCCCGCTGATGTCACAGGATGGTTTATTGATTCTATTTAACTTCTAATTGGCTCACATTATTAAATTACCATCATTCAGGCTAGAAATTACTTTAAATGATCAATCATAAAAATGATCAAAATAAGGTCAAGATTATTAGTGACAGACTGGATAAGCAGATAAATAGATCAATAGAGAGAAATAAAGATAGATCAATCAGAAGGTTAAACTAAACAGAAAAAGTAGGTCGACCTTTTTTCTTGTTCTTAATTACATATCCACTGGCTTTTTCTATGGGGACTTGAAATATTGAAGTCTTTTTCTTCATTGCATAATTAGAATTCTAAGATCTGACTGATCATGTCAAATTTTGAAGCAGAACAAATAGTGAAAACCAGGCACACTGTGATGTTGAACCATCAAATTTCATTAGCAAAGTCGTGGCTTAATAGAATCCTCCACTAATTCCACCAAGATATGGATAACACTGAAATACTTAAAAAAAAAAAGCTCCACATTAGTTAAACAAACTTATGATAAATCTGTCTAGACTGGTGCATAAGTGCATAGCCTTAAGTTTGAAAGGTTAGATTAGGACAATTATAAACTGACTACACTGTCTTTTTTCTAATATATTCCAATTGTTACTTATTGAAAACAATGCACACTCTTAATTTAACCACTATCTTCAAATCAAGGATTTCTTTACTTGGCTTTGTTCTGTCACACCACTGACTCAGCAACATGGTATGATATCTAATGAGCTTTTAATTTTTGCAAAGTGTGTCTGATCTTTTCTCAGCTACATCCAGAACAACTTATATTTTGTCCTCATTAGCCAAGAATAAGCTGGATCCTTCTTAATGATCACTAAAGAACACTCAGGTTTCTGTACAAACTAGGACAAGCTATTTCACTTTTTTGTGCCTTGGCTTTCCCATTTGAAAATGAAGATGTTTATTTTTGCCCCCTTTAAATGGATTGAGATGTATAAAATGGTGTTTAATGGTAAAAAGAACAATCATTTTATTTCCTGTTTTCCTATCAAAATATCACCTCAGGATTGGATGTTAAAACCCTGCAAATAGTGGTAAAATGTATATGCCAGCTGTCTGTTTTAGGAAGGGTCTGATTGTACTGCTAACTACTCAGATTAAAATCTATGTATTGAATTGTGACTTTATTATTCCTTGCAGGTTTTCCTGCAAAGCTCCCTCCAGGGAAGAGCTGGGTACAGGGACACCTCTATATCTCTTTAGATGCCTCTAGGGTCTCCCACAGCTATAGCCTAAAGCACGGTAAAATTCTTCTGGATTCGAGCTTCCCCTTCCTTACCAATCCCAATTCCTCATCCCTGTGCCAGATTTTGTGACTTTGGAAGAAGGTGAGGAGCAGAAAATGTTGTGCTCACTGGCGATCTCAGCTTTCAGGTGCCAAGTGGATAAAGAAGTCCAGTCCTTGGCTGTGACAAGCTGTGGCTCAACACAGGCTGGGAGATGAACAAGTGAGGAAGAGCCCTGCTGAGAAGGACTTGCAGTAGGACAAGTAGTAATAGTTTTAAATGAAAAATGGGGAGATTTAGGTTATTGAAGAACGAAGTTATTGCAGTCACTCCCGAAAAGTTTGTACTACCATTTCACATTTTCAGATAGTTCAAAATAGTGTGGAAAAAGCACAAGTAGAAAAAAGTAAGTAGGAATTCAAATAATTCTTCCTGACAGTAGGTAAAAACACGCTTCTGAATACTTCTGCAATACATTTTCAACTCCCATTTGCTCACCTCTCTGACCAAAGTCGTTTCTCTTGTCTCTCCTCAACTTCAGTGTCTGCTGCAGTTATCTTACTCACTTTTCTACAGCGCACGCTTGCTTTGCATTTTAAACTCAGCGGAATTCTTCTGCCTACCAACAAAAACCAATGCATATCTGCCTTAGAGCAGATAAGGGCAGCAATGGCCCTTCAACAGCCTTCTGATGATGTGTGTTATTATACTGGGTGCCTGTTCTGAATACAGCAGAGCAGATGAGGTGTTTCTCCAGACAGATTCCTCTCCCAGCTCCCACTGGAAAGGCACTGTTTGTTCTCTCCTCACCACCCACTCAGGCTCGCTGTGCCTCGGTAGCTGCTGCAAAACTCTCCCCTTGATGCTGATGCATGACTCACATCTGCCTTAACCACAGTGGATGTGGAGCTGCAGCAAGGGGGAAAATCCACCCTTCCCTGAATTTGGAAGCTCCAAGAGCATCTAAAAATGCGTCATCCTTTCCTTGAGTGCAATATTAAAAATAAAATAAAGTGTCTCAAAAACACGGGATCAGTTCAAGACACGCAGACTTCTGAACAAAGGCAGGTTCATTTTTTTCCTTGTTGTTGATTTCTTGGTGTTGTTCAAGACTTTCTGAAAACAAATAAACAATAAACAACTGCAAGGCACTCTGGAGAACATTCCAACCCTGCTGTGCTAAAATAAAATGTAAAATATTGCATACAATGACATTGAAACTTTGCTCAAATTGTCACAAATCACACTTGTCACATTCATTTACATTAGCTGCTGAATACTGTACTGACTGGATGATATACCTAGGCAAATTACTAACCAAATAAGGAGAAAATAGGAAAATAAAATTAGTGTTCCTCAATAAATTGCTATTACAGAGATTACAAAAAATAGAGACAAAGAAATTATGGTACATTTTTTTCTTAGTTTTGAGAAAAAGCTATCAGTAGTGGAAAATAAAAGAAAACAACAACAAAAAAGATTTACATTAAAAATAAAAATATTATGCTGAGAAAATTAGAACAGGGCAGAAAAGCTCATCTTATTTTAAAGAGAGAGTTACAGTTCCAGGAGCACACATATAGCTGTGCGAATATCTTTCTCACACACATTTAGTCAGTGATTTGAGGTTTGGCAGAAAAATAAACTCCTAATTTACCACACTCAGAGACATTCAGTGGTTTGTCCCGGGCTGTCCAGGGAATATGAACATGGCCCCATGCAAACCTCCTGTGTTTCACTGCCCAATCCTAGCCAATGCCATTATTATAAGAAACAGCCCAGCAGAAATTCAAGTTCACAGGTTGTATCAGTTCATCTCACAAAAAAAAAA
>VXAC01001706.1:0-18815 GCA_013399225.1 Rhipidura dahli
TGTGCCCAACCTCAGCTCCCGGCAGGGTCTCCAGCCTGTCCCCAAGGAAGTTTCCTACAGCCCTGGGGTGGTTTCTCCTGGGGGATGAGCTCTGACACGGGGGGGCTGCTCTGGGGGGTTGAGGGGTGCCACGCTGAGCTGCCCTGGCACTGTCCTTGCACAGGGACACCGTGGCCACACTTGGCGACCCACAGGGCTGAGGGCAGAGATGGGAGATGGGCTCAAGGCCACTTAAGGGCTTCATGCAGGTCCCTGAGCAACCCCTCCGGAGCTTTTCCCTTTGAGCAGGGGTTGATGGCTGTGAAAGGCGAGTGCCTGGCCCCGAGTGGCGAAAGCTGCTTCCAGAACAGTCCCTGGGGCTGCCACGGCCACTGCCCGGGGCTGGGGTGAGCGGAATCCAGCCCAGCAGAGCCAAGGGAGGGAATCACAGGAGCCACGCTGAGCACCGTGTCAGCCCCTTGCTGTGGTGCCGAGGGGACGGGATGTGGCTGCAGGGCTGCAGTGCCCTGCACTGGGACCTGGGAGAGGTCCACGAGGGTCCAGGGCTCGGGACCCCAATGGATTAACCCAGGAGATGGGGATGGCAATGCTGGGTCCCTCTGTGGGGCTGCAGCAGGAGGCACAGGGAAGAGAGGAGGACTCCAGGGCTGGGAATGCTGGAAACTCTTGATCATACCTTGGCCTGTCCATGGCCTGATGGGTTCCTTGCAGAGCTGCATGGTCACCTTGACCCCTCTGGCCCCACAGACCCCATCACCCAGAGCCGGGGCAGCTGCAGACCCCGGGGACTGACGCACCCCCCCCCCCCACATGTCACTACCAGGGCAGGCTCTGACAACACCCTGTGGGTGACCCTGTGTGCAGCCGTCCTGGGACAGGGGATGGGGCAGAGGTGACCCCGGGGTGGGGGGTTTGCAGCCCATCATCTGCTGTGGGACCCCCAGGAGGTGCTGTGTGAGAGAGGGAGCACATCTGGGGTCTGTTCAAGCTGGGTGACACTTGCCGGGGTGACGGAGGAGATCCAGCTCCCCTGTGGGGTGAGGGGGGCTGTGGGTGCTGCACAGCGCCCAGGGGGTCTGACAGTGCCCCCCCCTTTGCTGCAGCCCCCTCAGCCCCCAGCCCTGAGCAGCGTCCTGGGACAATGCCAGCGAAGGGGCTTTGCTGCTGCCCTCGCCCCCCGGCTCAGCCCCGGCCGTGCTGCCCACCCAGGCACATCCCAGCCACGGGGACGTGTCCCACGCTGAGCCCCTCCTGCCCTCAGCTTTGTCCCTCTGTCACACAGGGGCCCCCTGTGCTGCTGCTCCCACCGCCCCGTGGGGCTGGGGGGCTTCTCAGGGACCCCAAAAGGGCGGGGATAACGCGGGACGAGCCCAGCACCAATGCTCAGCCCCCCGGTGCTGCCCTGCTGCAGCTGCCCCCGGCCCCTGCCCATCCCCGAAGCCCCGGGCCGGTGTCGGGAAGGGGCTCCCGCGGTGCCCCCGGCGCTGGCACGGCCTCGGGCTCTCCCTCCCCGGGCCGCAGACGGGCAAAGCCAGACGTTCACCAGCGCTTTGAGGCGTTTTATCGCGCATGGAAAGAGCCGAGCTCAGCAGCTCCGGCGGCGGCTGCCGGGCTGTCGGGGGGATCAAGTCTCTGGCCCCGAAACGCCTGAAGCGGGGCTGGCGGGGCTTTGTTGGCCAGGGCCGCCCCGGCTCTTGGCACGCGTTCGGCTGATGCTTGCAAACTCCAAATCTCCTCGCCACCAACCCGACAAAGCGGGTGACTCGAATGTGACAGGTAATGAAATAACTCGGGCTTGGTGCTCGGGCAGACAAAGGCTGCGGCGGATCAGCTGACCCTGGTTTTCATTGGGGTTTAATCCAGCATTCTCGCTTTGAATCAGGCTTTAACTATTTTGTAAATAGTTTTGGCACCACTCTGCTGCAGCTCGGTATAAATTCCACCTCCCGGCCCCAGCCCGTCACTGGCTCAAGCGGGTACTGGTATAACTGGTAAGACTTTGCTATTTATTGTCCTCTCTTTTGCCGTAGCCTCCTCCCGATCCCCGGGGCCGGGGTCTCTTCCCGGTGCCAGCGGGGTGTGGGCACGCAGCGGCTGAGCCGGGGACAGCCCCGTCCCTGCAGCCCAAAGCAGGATATCACCACCTGGCCATGGCTCCGTTTCTTTTTGTCAGGAATGAGCCGTTTTCACCCGTTTTGGAGCTGCTCAGATACTGAGGGTCCCGCTGGGCTTGAGGACGGGGCTCCTTCCAAGGAGTGGCAGTGCCAGGCAGAGTCGGGGTGGGGCTCGGCACAGGCTCCTCGGGGCTGGGGCTGGCGGGGGGAGCCCCGGGGCTTCTCTCCATCACCCCTTCAAGCACCCGCGTGGGACAGGGACTCTCAGCTGTTACTTGCTGGACAGGGACAGCAGGAAAAGCCTTGACCACAGGGGCTGGGCTCCACTGGCAACGATTTGGGAATTCCCTGGGCTCACAGCTCCCAGTGCTGGAGACCCCGGGCAGGTCTCAAGGACCATTGCCTGTGCTCTGCCACGAGCCTGGGGAGGTTTGGGGTGCTGAGCAGCCCGGAGCAGGGTTTGTCCCTGGCAATCCCAGCCTGAGCCCATCCTGCTGTGAGCCCTGGTCCTAACGTCCTCTTCCCTGGGTGAACTGCAGGGTACGGACAGGGGCACGGACACAGGGAACCAGCATGGTCCCCAGTGTGTCCTCGGTGGCAGCTTTTAACGTGCTGAGTTTCCCTCCCAAGGCAGCAGACAACCCAGCTGATGATGGCTTCCGAGCACCAAATGCCAGCCTCCAAGCAGCAGCAAGCCGGCTCCAAGGTCAGTGTGAGACTGCCCAGCCCTGCAGAGAGAGGGGCCAGGGCACCCTCAGCCTTGCTGGGTGCCCAAATCATACCCTGAGACACCGCTGGCAGCAGCTGAGCTCCCCATGCCAGCATCCCCGGCTGGTGCCAAGCGCGGCCGGCTGCGCTGCTGAGCTGTTTGCAGCAGGACGAGGGGATGGGGAAGGGGATTTTCCTGGCATCCCGCAGCCTCGGTGCAGGTGGAGCGGGCGGGAAAAGATCAAGTGCTGATCTCCCACCACCGCTGCAGACACAGCAGATCTGTCTTCACCGCCCGTTGGCCCCTGAGATCCGTGCTGAGCTGGCGGCCCTGGGGCTGTCCCCGAGCTGTCCCCGGGTGTTGCAGTGTCCCGCTGGTGGCTGCGGTGCTCCAGTCACAACCCAAGTCCCTCAGCTGTTTGATGCCCGCTGTGAACGTGGGCATCCCTCTGCCAGGAGCACCGGGGCAGTGCTGGCAGGGCCTCGCGGGCACCCGTGAGTGAGAGCTGCATCCTAAGAGGGATGGGATCGCTGGCTTGCACTCTCAGACTCCTTAAAATCCTCTGGAGCGCAGTTTTGGGAGAGTGGGAGTTCTGGGCTGCTGCAGATGCTCTGCCCCAGTGGCCGGGGACAGCGTGTGTCCCCCGCAGGGGCGGCAGGGCCGGGGTGACCCCCGCGCTGAGCTCCTTCTCTCTTCCAGATTGCCATCTTCGAGCAGGAGAACTTCCAGGGCCGCTGCCATGAGCTCAGCGGGGCCTGCCCCAACCTGAAGGAAGCNCGCTGCCACACCCGCATCGCACCTCGGATGGATCTCCTGTGGCCAACAGAGCTGAGCTGCTCGCCCACCTCACTCCGGCGAGTGCCCAGTGCCCGGGGGTGCCAGCAGGTGAGCAGGGGGACACAGGGGGTGACAGTGTCGCCTGGACAGGCTGATAACCCCCACTCAATGGCAGGGAGGTTGCAGGGGTGCGGGCATGGGCACAGATCGCTGTGTTACCGCCAGTTTGGTTTCCTTCCCTTTGGGTACAGGGACAAAGTGAGACTGGGACCCCCTCGGTGCTCTCTCCCCACCTGCTGGCCCTGTGTGCGCTCTTCAAGCCACGGGCTCCGGGCAAGGGAGAGCCCCTGAAAAGCCCCTGGAGGGTTCCCTCCTGCACCCAGCAGTGCTGCTCCCAGAACTACGAGGCAGCTTCCGAGAGCCCCGGTCGGAGCTAGGCCCCAGCTGGGACATTTGGGTGATCCCGTGGGTCCCCAGGGACCAAGGACGGGTGGCCACCACTTCGGAGCATCCCCAGTGGGAAGCCCCGCGGTGCCACTGCCAGCAGAGACGCGCGGGCTGGCCGGAGGCATCGCAGCCTCGCCTGCTCCCGGCTGGCACCTCCCTGGCACCTCTCCCATCCCGGCGGGGAGCAGGGGACACGGGTGGGGCTCAGCCCCGGGCGCTCGCCGGGGGCGGTGCCAGGGGCCGGTCCCCGCGCCGCTGCCCGCTCTGAAGCGCGTCCCCTGCTCTCTTCCAGCTGGGTGGGCTACGAGCAGGCAAGCTGCAAAGGGGAGCAGTTTGTGTTTGAGAAGGGGGAGTACCCCCGCTGGGACTCCTGGACCAACAGCCGGAGAAGCGACAGCATCACTTCCCTGAGACCCATCAAAGTGGTGAGAGCACCCAGACAGCCACTACCCACCCGCCAGACCAAGGTCTGCAGCCAGAAGTCTTCCCCAGCCTTCCCCCGCCCTCCCCAGCCCCGCGGGCGGAGGGGCACCCCCTCCTGCGCACCCTCGCCCCAGCCCTCGGGGCCCGGGGAGCCGTGGGGGGGTCGGAGGGGGCGCGGGGACGGGGGCAGTGGCAGGGGACCCCCGAGCAGAGGACGTCTGCTGGGAAGTCTGGCAGTGCCCGCGCAGGCAGCGGCTCTCGGAGCTGCATGGAGGGATGCGGAGCACCCCCGGCATCGGTGGGAGCGGCGGCACGAGGTGCCGGCCCTGGCCTCGGTTTCCCCATAGCCCTGGGCTCTGCCCCCCTGCCCAGCCCCGCGGGGCCGGCAGCCGCTGACCCCCGTCTCTGCTCTCCCGGCTGCAGGACAGCCAGGAGCACAAGATCGTGCTGTACGAAAACCCCAGCTTCACCGGCAAGAAGATCGAAATCATAGACGACGATGTGCCCAGCTTCCACGCACACGGCTACCAGGAGAAGGTCTCATCCGTGCGTGTGCAGAGCGGCACGTGAGTACCGGGGGCGGCCGGGGATGGCGGGGGAGGTGGATCCCGGGCGGTGCCGGAGCATCCCCGCGGGGCCGTGCTCTGCCGGGTGATGGTTGGGATGTGTGTGATGTATGACCCACCCCCGCTTGCCTTGGCAGGTGGGTGGGATACCAGTACCCTGGCTACCGGGGCTACCAGTACCTGTTTGAAAAGGGGGACTACAAGGACAGCTCAGACTTCGGCGCTCAGCACCCCCAGATCCAGTCGGTCAGGCGCATCCGGGACATGCAGTGGCACCAGCGCGGTGCCTACCACCCCACCAACTAAAGCCCCCGGCCCGTGCCGGGGCGCGGGGAGCGGAGCAAGCGTTCCCCCGGCCGCCGCTGTGCCCCCGCGGCCTCGCCTCCCGCCTCCCCCCGTGTGATGCACGCGCTGCCGAAGCAACTCAATAAAGCTTGGAGTTTCAAAGTCCCAGCTCTGCCCCTTCACTGCCGGCACGCTGAGAAGTCGGGAGGCCCGTCCTGCCCCCCACGCTCCTGAGTGGGGAGGGGGACCCATCGCCGCACCCCCGATGCTCTCAGTGCCCCCCATCGCCGGTGCCATCGGTGCTGCCAGGCCACCGAAGTGCCCGGGGTGAGGGAGGTGACCTGGGGCTCAGCGGGAGGGTCGGGGACTGCTCCCCCTGTGCGGACCTCGGGGGGTCCGGCCCCGGTGCGGTGGCTCTGGGGCTAAGCCCTGTCCTGGGGTCACATCCTGCTGCGGCCGACAAAGGTGTCCCCGGAGCACCGGGTGCCCAGGCGGATGTCACAAATGCTGGGGGCGGGGAGAGGATTGCCCTCTCGGTCGAATAATGGCATTTGTTATTAGGCTCTGGAAGCTTTAATTAGTAATAATGCCTTAATTCAGCAGTCACGGTGCTAGAGGACGCTTTTATGATCATGTCATAAATCGGGCAAAGGAGGTGGAGGAACGCAGCCGCACCTGCTCGGCCGGGGGCTCCGTGCGGTGGCAGAGGCGGTGGCGGTGGCGGTGACGGAGGTGGTGGCGGGGGCAGCTGGGCTCGGTGCCCTCCGGCAGCAGGACGTGGCCGTAGCAGCCGCTCTGTGTCACCGCGGCTGTGTGGGCACGGGGGGCCGGTGGTGGGCACAGGTGAGGGGCACCCCGGGCACCCCGTGGCTCCTGCCGCTCTCCTCTCCCGTGCACCGCAGCGCCCGGGGAGCAGGGACCTGCCTGGCTGCGGTGTTTTGGTGTGAATCCCGGCAAACCCGGCAGGCTCGAGGAGTCAGGCATGCACAGCATCCTCCTCATCAGCTCCTGCGCCCAGCCGCCGCGGCGAGTGGGGTTTGCCCCCGAATCCTCCGTGTGCCAGAGGCTTTTCCCTGTGCTTCGAAGGAGAGAGCCCGGCGGAACCCCACGGCGGGCACAGCCCAGCCCACGGGCGACCAGCCCAACTCATCACTTGCCACAAGCTGCTGCGAAATGTGAGCTCCTCGTCGAGGCGAGCTTTAGCAGCCACCGTGCTGCTTCCCTGTGGAAAACTGCGCCTTTCCTTCCCCAGGGAGAATCCGGGAGCATCCCAGACCCGAAGGTTTTGGTGAAAAATGGGATTTCAGCGGCAGCAGCGGCAGAGTGCCCGCGGTGCTCTGTGCGTGCCGGGAGAGTCGGTGGGAAACGGCGCTTTCTGGGGGACAAACGTGGGGACGTGGGGAGCAGAGACCCCAAATCACGGAATCAGAGATTCCCAGCCATGGAACCCCAGAATGGTTTGGGTTGGAAGGGACCTTACAGCTCAACTCGTTCGACTCCCCTGCCATGGGCAGGGCCACCTGCCACTAGCCCAGGTTGCCCCAAACCCTGTCCAAGCGGGGGACGACGGAGCCCGGCTGTGGGTGGGCTGGGAGGGTTCTGTGGGGGGAAAAAGCACCGAAAGCAGAAGTGGAAAATGTGAACGAGCCCAGAGCAGCTCCTGCGGGACCCGTTGGGGGAAATTCCTCATCTGGTGGCTGGGTGGACCCAGGTGGGCACCCTCGGGTCAGCTGGAGGCAGCTTCAGCTCTGCTGAGGAGGGTTTTTCCCTCGCTGGCTCTGGGGAAATGTGCTGAGAGCTTATTTTGTTGGGGTTTTTTTTTTTTTTTTCAATTTTATTCAAAAGCAGAAAATCGCCTCCGTCCCACGCCCGCTGCGGAGCTGCCATCTGGCTCGCCGCTACCGCGCCCGTCGCTTCAGCAGCTCGGAGCCCCCTCGAGCACCTCAGCCGTGTCCCCGTCCCCTCCCTCCCGCTGCCCATCGTCCCCCGCTGCCGGCGGGGCTGCGGGGGAACGCGGGGCTGCCGGCGCCGCTGCTGCGGAGATGTCAGCGGTCCCACGGCGCTGCGGTGGGTGGGTGGTTTTGCCGTCGTGCCAACAGCCGGCAGAGCTAAAGCTGTTCTCCAGGCTGGGGAAAGGATTTTTTTTTCCTTCACCCAGCGAAAAGGGTGGGGGATGGATCGGACCCCATCGCCGCCGGCCTTGCCGGTTCCAGCCCCCCGCTTCCTGCGGTGCCCACGGCGGCTGGAGCGGGCTGGGCTGGGAGGGGGGACCCCCGGGACCCTCGGCAGGTGAACCCCACAGGAGAGGGGCTGCCTGCAGGAGAACAGCAGCAATTTGCCATGGAGTAATTAATGAAAGGGTCAGGATAACGCAAACCCCGGCTAAATCGCATCCGAGCCTGAGGCGTCTTTTCCTTCCTGTTTTCTTTCCCAACTGGAGCAGCAGCCGTTGTCTGTCCTTGGGAGGTGCCTCCGTGAGGACCGGGGGTGATGCGGGATGGGTTGGCGAGGAGGAGGAGGAGGCAAAAGTGGTGAAGAGATGAAAGTGTGCCTGTCGGCTCCCACTGGCTCTGCTTTGCCTTTGCCAGCGGCAGCCGGGTGAATTTTCCCCTCGGGACACCCCAGGCTGGGGAATGACGGGCTAAAAAGCAACAGTCCTGAAAAATATGAGTTGTTTATTCTTAGGTACAGTGGGTGAGCTCAGTCGCACCTGCAGCCTGGGTTCTTTGGGTACCTAAAGTGTCTTGCTAGCTGTGAGGGCTTTACTGTGGGTTTCATGCATTTTTATCCTCTGAAAATTATTGTTATGTTTAATTCTTCAGCTTCAGGAGCCACGTGATTACATGAGATTCTTAGCTTCAATTTTTTCCCCTCTTCTTCTTTGCATTAAATTGAGCCTCCAGCCTCGTGTTTGTGCCTCCACGCACAGACTCAGCCACAAACACTGAAGGTTTAAGGAAGGAAGGAAAACCGAGCAGGAACACAGCATGTATTATTAAAAGCCTTGCGGTTTTCAGGGCAGATTTGTGATTTATCAATGTTCAGCTTTGGCATGTGGAAAAGTAATCTCTGCTCTGATTAATGCGAGGGCTGAGGCAGGAGTGAAATATCCCGGAGAGAGAGAGGAGCTTTATCGGGGACACCGGCTTCTGGCTGTCCCCGAGAATTGGCAGCAGCAGGGATGAGCTGGATACCGAGCTCCCTGCTGCACCCCGTTTTCCCCTTTTCCGATTAGAGAAAACACCTGGGAAGAAAAAAAAAAAAACAACAAACCAGCTGCTGCAAGCAGGGACCCGCTGGGCAGTGGGGACCTGCTGGGTGCTGGGTGCCCACCAGTGGCTCGGGAACTGGGGGAGGACGGCAGGGCTTTGGGGGCACCGGGCACTGGCACCGTGTCATGAGCAGAACCTCAGCTTGTAGTGACCAGCAAGACTTGGATGGGAAAGGGGGAGTGGGGAGCGGGGTCAGGAAATGCTTCAATTTCAGGCTCTGAGTGCTGCAGCCAGACCCCAGGATTAGCAGTGGAAAGGGAATCAGCCGGGGCTGGCGGCTGCCGGGCACTGGCTGGGGACACACTGGCACTTGCCGGGCCGGTGCCAGCCCCGAGTGTGGCTTTGCCCACCTTGCAGGGGCCGTGTGGGGCAGCGGAGGACAGCTCTGGGTTATGGGCAGAGGCAGCACCAACCCAGTCCTGCAACTGGTGAGACAAACGGCGACCTCCTGGTACCTGGGCTCTGTGACAGGGGCTGGTGGATGTTCTGGTGGATCCTCAAAGCCAGGCTCCCATTTGCTTTCTGCCTCTTGTTGTTGTTCCTGACATAAGTGTGGTGAGGGAGAGAAAGGAAGGAATGAAACATCCACTGCTCCTTTCAGCCAGTAAAACCCCTGTCCGGTTGAAAAGCTAATTAAGAAACATCGCTTCTTCAGAGGCCAGAATTGGAAGCAGCCTCGTGGAGACATAATGGGATTAAGGGGTATCGGGGGGTTGCGGCCGGCCAGGACAGCGACGCTGCGGCCCCCCGCGCCCGCCCTCGATGATGAAACACCCGGGAGCGAAGCAAAACGCTTCCCTAACATGGAGAGCCAAAAGGGGATGCGCTGGGAAGCAGCGGCTCAGCCGTGGTGGGAATGAGGAGCTGGGCAGCCGGAGCCGCCCGGACGGGGCTCCCTCCCCATCCGATGCCTTTCCCCAAACAAATAGAAAAAAGCAAATGCTGCATTTCCTTCCGGGCGAGCGGCCAGAGCAGCCCCCATTGCTTCCTTGGCCACCCGCGGGGACACCCAGCAGTGACAGTGTGACCCCTCCACGGGGGCACCACGGGCCGGAGAACAGCAGCTCCAGATGGGGCACTGGCACAGGAGCAGCCAGCGCTGTTACATCCTTTGAGGCTGCAAATCCAGCGGCAGGGACAGTGCCAGCGGAGGCAGAGGAACATTGTCCGAGCTGGAAACCCCTGCGCAGCACAAGTGCCAATTAGGAAACATCTGTTCCTCCCAGTCCGGGCGGGCTGCGAGCGAGCGCATGGCAACGTAATGGGATTAAAATATATCACCGGATTACGGCAGAGCTGCACAGATCAGCTGCCGTGGATGCTCTTAGGAAACCGGGGGGGAAAAAAAAAAGAAAAGGAAAAGCAAATTTCTTTCTTCGGCATGGACATAACCTTTATGTTTCTTTTTTATTTGTACCTTTGGCACGGTGCAGAGCTGGAGCCAGAGCTTCTCTCTGCATGGTTCAATTCATCTCAAAGGACAGCCGGCGCTGGGTTTAAGCAATTTTAGATGAAATGGCCACGAGAGCAGCCAGTCTCTGGCGCTGCCACCATGGCAGAAGTGGCCTTAGCTGGGTGCCTGGGGTATGACACGGTGCCCTGTCCCCTCTGTCACCTCTGTAGGTGCTGGCAGGTGTGTCACGAGCTGGGTTTGGTCCCTCTGGCAGAGCGTTGGGTGGTGGGAGGCTTGTGCAGGAGCGGGGCTATGTCTGGAGCATCCCTGGGGGCTCTTCCCTTCAGGGGAAACATCCAGCCTGCGGAAAAACCCTGAGCGAAGCATCAGGAAAGAAGTTTGAGGCAGGGAGACGAAGACGATGGGAGCAAGAGAAGGGCCTGCATTCATTGTTCCTCGTGGCTCCCGCTCGCAAGGCGCAGCCCGCTCTCTCCATCCTGGCCACGGGGCCAGCCCGGGCTCCCCCATCGCTGCCACGCCTGGCACAGCTCGTCTGGTTTGGGGGTCCCCATCCCTTTGTACCCAACGCCTCAGCCCCGGAGGGCTGTGCCAGGCATGGGCACGGCAGCCCCGCAGACAATAGGGACATTCTTCGGGAAACCAAAGCAGTAGCGCGGAGAGCCGCCCGCTATTTTGGGAGCTCATATGCTCCAAGGCAAATGTCATTTGTGTGTAACATCCATTTAGGGAGCCGCGTAATGAAGTCGTGCATCATGAGGAGGGACCAGCTCACTTAGCAACCTTCCCGCGAGTGACGTCTGGTGCTCCTCTGCAGGACGGGATTGCTCCGTCGGCAGCCGCAGAACAAAACGCTGCTCGCAGCGGCCGGGAGAGGCGCTTTGAACCGCGAGCAGCTCCCACCAGCACCCAGTTCCCAAGGTGGGCTGGTGCCCCTGCGCTGCCCGGGGTTGGGGTGCTGCGAGCCCCTGGGCCGCCCCTCGCCCTCGGAGCCCTCGGCTCTTTTAGGGGTGGAAGGAGCTGAGGCAGGGTGGGAGGACAGGCAGAGCCTTTTAGCTGTGGGGGCTGAAAGGGAGAGCTGCCATCCCATTTCCCCCACTGAGAGCTTCTTCCCCCTGGCTGGACGTGCAGGGGTGCACTGGGTGCCCTGATATGCTGGTTTTACTGGGCATACTGGGTGCCCTGGTGTGCTGGATGTACTGGGAGCTCTGGTTTGCTCGGGGCTCTGGGCACAGGCTGGCAGCAGGACGAAGGCAGGGAGGGAGAGGACGGCTGTCTCACACGGCGGGAATGTCTGTCCTGGCTCTTTCCAGGTTTCCGGACGATGAGCAATTATGGGAGAGATTTACAGGAGATTAAGTCAGAAGGCAAAGTCCATTATCTGCCCAGATGAGCTCCAAAGGCAGAGGCCGTGCGGAACGGCAAGTGGGGTGCTTTAACCCTCACCCCTCTGGACACCGCCTGCTCTCTGAAGGACAGTGGCTCTGCTCCCGTGGGGACAGCGGCCACTGCAGGGATGGCGGCACCAGGACAGCAGCAGGTCCCTTCCCACAGTAATGGCATTTTGGTGCCCGAACTCGCCCTAATTGCCTTATGGAACGCATGGCACTGAGACCTGCTACACCCTCCCGTTGGAGGTGCCTCTTCCCAAGCCACGGGCTCAAGCTGAGCTGCCGATGCTGAGGCCGTGGGAATGCGTTTTAGCAGAAGGATGCTTTTCAGGTCACTGAGGGTTTATTCACCGTGCTCTCTGACGTGTAAATCTCTCTGAGAATAGTCCCCGTTGCCCCGGGGAAGGCTGTCCTGGGGGGGCTGCAGCCATCCGTGTGGATGTGCCCACTGACCCACTCCGGAGAGCCCCTGCGGGCGCTCCCCTGGGCAGCAGCCTCACTGGAACCACGTTCCCTCAGCTGTGAAATGAAGGCAATTTACTGGTCTGCTTTACAAGGGCACTGAGAGGGAAGATTAATTGTCTGGCATATGGGGCTGCAGACAGGATGGGGTATGATCCTGCAAATCCTTCTGTTTCGCTGTTTGCTGGGCACTGTGGGAGCCCAGCTCTGCAGGGATCGTGGGCTCCTTTGGCCCAGGTTCACTCTGGACCAGATTTGGGTGCTGGCACAAGGGCAGATCCAGCAGCTTGGGGACAGCACAGCCGGTGGCTCTGGTGACCTCAGGCCTGACATGCAAAGGGGCAGCTCAGTCGCCAGCACCTGCATGCGGGGCGATGACGCAGCTGGGGGCACCGGCTGCCACATGGACCTTTGGTGTCAGGATTAAACTTGACACTTAGAGCCCGAAAATCTGCTTAAGGGAAAGCTGACATAAATCTCAGTGCTGCCAGGACGTGCGCTGTGCAGTGGGGTCAGAGCTAATCCCAGTCCGGTGCTCCTGTGGGAGTTACCCACAGCTGGGACAGTGGGATGCTCCACACATCCCACAGCCCACGAGAGAAAAATCCTGGTGTGGGATGATGTCAGGGACCTGCAGCAGATGTCCCTGCCATGCCAGCCCATCTCCTGGTCCTTCCCCACAGCAGGGTTGTCCCCAGGGGCTTTCCCTCCCCACTCCCTGGGGATGCACGACCGCAGTCCCACCACACAGTCCTGCTCCCCACTGGCTCCTTCCCAGTGCAGTGAATTCCCAAATATCCTTTTGCCCTGTCAACAGCACCAGTCTCTCAGCATCCATGCAGGAAGCTGTGCCCCTCCTCTGCTGGCCCATCATCTTGCTGGGGTGCTCCTTCCACTCGTTCTGTGCCAGTCCTGGGGATTTTTACTGCAGCATCAGGAATCTTGAGGGAGAAGCGGCACCCTTGCCCATTCTCTCGGGCTCAGCACAGCTCCTCCGGGACCTGGGTGCTACTGATACCGAAGTGAGTTGTCACTGTCATCTCCCACCGAGCTGCAGAAGGCAGCAATGAAGGCTGCTGAGCATGCACTTCTTCCTAAATTACCTCATTTATTCAGGGAATCAGATGCCGCAGTCTTTCATGGCTTCTTGTGAAGCTCGGATCTTGTGGGATGCAAGGCTATTAATAGGACCCAATCTTTCCCCTTCTTCTCCAGGCTAAAGGCAGAAGAATTCAAACAAGGGCCCCTGTGATGTGACAGAAGTACAAATAAACCCCGTGCCATTTCGCTCCCGAGCAGGCTGTGCATTCCCATGTTTCTGGTGGGTTTGCCTGTGTGAGGGCTGGAGAAGCAGCTCCTGGGTGCTCTGGGGCCGGGCAGCCAAGCAGGAGAGCAGCCTGTGGTGTCCCTTTCAGCTGACACTGCTCCTGTCTGTGGTGACATCAGGCGCCCAGGGCCAGCACCAAGCCCAGATGGGTGAGATTGGACTGAACGATCAGCCAGGGCAGCAAATGCCAATTTGTGTGTAAACAGAGTCGGAGCACAAAGAGCCAGAGAAGAGAAATAACTAGAAAGCATTTCCCACAAAACCAGACTTGTTTCCAAGGAGCAGAGACAGCTTCTCTGGCACTCTGGGGGGATTTCAGCCCCTCACCCTCCAGCTGCCGGCCCCCTCCCACTGCACCTGGCCCAGCATTGCTGTGGCTGGAGCGAGCTCTGAGCCCCTCCGGCACTGACCCTGTCCTGATCCACCCCTGTGATGGGCAGCAGAACCTCCGAGGAGAGGAAGGCTCTCATTTCCAGCACTACACAATTTACCTTCCATAGATGCTGTGACAGAATCTGAATTACCTTCTGCCATTTCAATATCTGCGCAGTTGTTGGTTTTCCTCCTTCTGTCCCTCAGAATTTATAGCTAAATTAGGCAATTATTGATTTTTTTTTCCCCTTTATCAAGTTACATTGAAACCAGCCTGTGGAACAGTGAATGCTCAATGGGTCCCTCTTGACATCTGTTTGTCTGATCAATCTGTGCAGGGAAAATGCTCCTTCGGTGTCGGATCCCACCACAGCGCTGAACCAGGAACACTTTGACTCTTTGTGGGGCTTTGAGACATTTGCTGTTCCAGCTCTCATTGGGTTTATTTGTTTTAATCTGTAACAACAAACTCCATTGTTTTTAAATCAGGGAGTTCTTGAAGATGGGTCATTTCTGAGCTGAGCATGGCATGGAACAGGCTGAGGGGACACAGGGAAGGTGCCCTGTGACCCAAGAGGGGGTGGTCTGTGAGGGTCACTGCCCCACTGCCCCTGGTTCTCAGGCGCCTCTAACCCCCATGGGCAGGGCTGTTATGAGCCCCTCCAGCAAGGACTGAGCAAGATGCCACGTCCATGTCACAACTGAGCTGTCAGGACAAGCACAGGTGGAGATTTATGCATGAAAATGGCTCAAACATCCCTGCCCCTCCTGCCCTGTGAGAGCTCCTGCAGAGGAGCCCAGGTGGGTGCAGTGGGGATGCCCCAGGTGATGCTGCTGAAGGAGCAGAACCAGGGCTGGGTGTTGATGCAGATCCCCAGCTCTGCCCTTCTGCAGTGGGTGTTTCATCCCTGCAGCGTCACCCCTGTGCCTCCACTGGCCACCTGGGACAGTTTTGGTGTGGCAGTTCTGGCTCTGTGACCCAGCTTGTCCTGATGCTGCTCCTGCGCTTTTAAAGCTTGCCCTGGCCAGGTGAGGGGGTGATGCTTCTTTATTTATCTGTGTGCATGGAGGGAGGGAAGGAGGGAGGGAAGCTGTGCCATCTGTGGTGTCTCCCTGTGTGAGCTGCCAAGGGGTCACAGCGAGGGCTCCGGGCTGCAGCTGGCAAGGCACGGCCTGGGGTGGGAGGCAGCACCAGGACATTGCTATGTGCCGTGTCAGGAGAAGAAAATGTGCAGAGGAAAATGTCAGGAAGATATTTTTATTCCATGGTGAGAGGGATGGTGTGATGCAATTGCGAACGGGAGGGCCCGGACTTCTCGTGCCTGTGTTTTCTCATGCAAGACTTTATAGATGTTGCATGACTTTCAACTCTGCTCTTATCTCTGCCCCCAGAGGACATAATTATTGCTAGTCTGACTATGCCAGTACAAATGTTTGATGGTGAATAATATTTTTGAGAATTGAATTGCCACTTGTTTCCTAATTAAAACCCAACCTCCTCACCGTGTCAGCTATTTGCAAAAAGGAACACGATGATGATAAGCTATGTTGAGGCTCTACCTGTCTGAGGTGGCTGAAGTGCCTTTGTTGAGTGTTCAGGAGCAAGCTGGAGGAATCTGTGGAGGTGCAGAGGAGCCACCCTGCTTCTCCAGGAGGCCAGAACTGTGGAGCTCGCCCCACCCTGGGATTTAGGGTGCCAAATGCAAGGGCACTGTGACGGCACAGGCTGCCTTCTGTAAAACTGCTCCTTCTGGCACAGACAGTGAATAAAAGCAGCAGCAGCAGCAGCCACGGCCATTAATTACTCTATTTGTTTTCCACATTGCCTCTCACCACTTATTAGCGCAGCATTAAGGAGATGGGATGCAACCCCAGCCTGGGTGCGGGTGCTGCAGAGGAATGAATGCCCATGGGATTGGCATGGATGTGCCTCCCACTGGAGAGGAGAGGGGCCAAAACCACACAGGGGCCTGGCAAAGTTCAGAATTTGACGGGCAGAGGGGATGGAGTGAGGCCGTTTCCTTGGGATGCCGTGGGAGCGGTGAGGCTGCGGGATGGGGAGCGCTGGCACTGCCCTGCTTTTCCCAGGAATGGTTTGTATTTCTTCCCATCCCTCTGGCCTCCAGGCACCGCAGCATTGCTGCCTGGTGAATCCTCACACAACCCCATTAAGCAGGAGCTGCTTCCCCTCCAGGTAACCCTGCGCTCGGGAGCTGATTTGGGAGCACTGAGGTGAGCGTGGGGAAGGGGGTTCTGCCCTCTCCCCTTCAGGCGGGCACCCCACAGGTACTGCCAGTACTGCAGCAAAACATAACCTCGCTATAAACAAGCCACAGAGAGTCAGATTCCCATGGGGATCCATCACCAGTAAATTATCCTCCACCAGTGCTGCCAGGGAGGAGCGAGGAATTTGCCCTCTCTTGTAGACAGCAGCATCCCATGGAGGGAACTGAGCAAAACACTCCTTATTTCTCTTAACCTCAACCTACGTGCATTTCTGGCAGTATATTAGAAATATAAGTAAAAATCGCATTAAAAATAATATTTAACGACTTTTCATGTGAACATTCCCCCTCGAGAGATGTTATTGGCATCAGCACAGAGCAGAGATCTTATCTGATATGGGATTTGGCACAGCCTGCAGGGCAGCAGGACGGATGTGGCTCTGTCCTGGGTAACGTGCCGCAGCGTTATCTCGATGGGATGGTGTCACTAATAAATCTACAACAGCCCCGTAGCTCTCTGAAACATCATCTGTCATCCTGTGAAGCAGCGCAGGGCAAAATTAAACATTTAAATCTCACACAGATGGTAGGAGGAACTCGCTCCTCGGAAGGAAGGAGCAGCAGAGGGGAGGTTGGTTTCCTGGCTCCGCAGTGGATGCTGAGCCTGCAGCCCTGCCAGGCCTCGAGACACGCTTAAATTGATTGAGCTGCATCCATCAGCATCCGCAGAAATGTCAGGAGACACTTAAATGTATCCAGAGTGTATCGTGCTCTGACCTCTGCTAACCCTGGCATCGATTAACTCTGGGTTTCCTTTACCTGGGGGAATCCCCAGAGCACTGTTTATAAACATTCACCAACACCAAACCCAACACACGAGGCACAAAACAACACGGGAACAACACAAACACTCAGCCTGGGATACAACACGGGCTAAGGAAAGCTGCAGGATTGCACCTGGGGAATTGAACTTCCCTGAAAAGGAGGAGGCTGGCACTGCCTGTTCTGCTACGGGAAAAAAAAAAACAGGTTTGATTCCAGTCTGTTATTGAATAATTCCCGTCCCAGTGACCTTTAAAACATCCGAACGCACCACTGAAAAATGCATGTGTTTTACACACTGCTAGGGGTGAGCATGAATATGAGAACGACGTGGGCAGCCAGGGGTGGCTGTGGGGATGTGCCACCGCCTCTGACTGCACTGCAGTCACACTTGGGAAACCAACAGTGCAGAGAACACCTCTGCTTACCTCCCACCACCACCGCTGCTGCTGCCACACCAGCACCAGCAGAAACTCAAAGGCAGAAAGAAGGGAGCAAGTTCCTTAACTTGGCCCTCACCAGACCTCACTTCCTAGAAACTGTCACCAGGAATGTGTTTGACGTCTACACGACAATAATACCCAGCTACTAACGGTGAAAACGTGGCACAGGAATGAAGAGGGAAGCATTAGGAATCCTATGGGGCGTTTTGGTGGCTGCTTTTGCTGTCACCATCACTGCAAAGCCATTCCAGTATCTCAGCAAGCACAGGGCCCTCCTCATCTGGGCAATGGTTTCTGTTTGTTCGGGGGGTTTAGCAACAGCCTCAGGTCAGCACCGAGATCCTCCCTGTGAGCTGCTGCTTCTGCAGTCACATTTCTGGAAATGAGACCCAGCTCTTTCCCTGGAAATACCGGCGAGAGGTGGGCAGAGGGGCTGCAGAAGCCAAAATCAGGGAGACCCTTGGGAAGAGCCAGCAAAAGACACGTGTCCAGTCACATCAGCAGGCTGAGGATGTGGTGAGAGGAATTTCTCTCCCCATGGCACCCCTGCAAATGGAGAGCCCATGTGGAGGCTCTGGAATAAGCTTTGGAATGGGAGCCCCAGGTCTGGACTGAGCCCGAGGAGCCTCGGGAACCACAGCCAGCCCCAGCAGTCCTGCCAGCCCAGAGGATTTTGGGGTAAACATCCCTTTTCACAGCTTGGATCAGTGAAACCTTTAAACAGGGCTGGTGGGAAACTTTACCCTTGAACCTCCAGGAGGGATCTGCCCCACATCTTCCTCTGCTCCCTTCCACTCTTGCTTGAACAACCTGAGCATCAGCTTTGCTTTGTGGCCACTGGAGGAGGAGAAACTTTCCCCAATGGATCTGCTGTGGTGGAAATTGTTGGCTTAAATTAACATTTTCAACAAAAAGCAGGTTCTCAGACGGTTCATAATGAGGCACACGGTGAAATCCTCCCAGCTGTATACTCTACCTTGCTTTAATCAGATCATTAACTTTCATAAAGATGTAGGCAGGAGGAGTGGCGGCACTTGAAAAGAGCTCAAAACACGCTGAGTTTCAAACTTCAGACTTGTCATTGACTTAGCCTTTCATTGAGCCAATTATTTATGACATATTTGACGAAATTCAGAAAAGAAAGCACTTGAAATCTGCATATCTGCCTGGCTGCAGTGGAGCTACTACTACTTGAAGGAGGAACACGGGCAGGGAGCTCTGCTCAGAGCCAGGGGACACCTGGGCGCCCTGTTTTGCATCCTTATTTGCCAGCCAGCGGTTCAACGAGCAGATGCATTTATTTGCGTCCTGTTTTTGTTATGCGTGCGTTTTAATAAATGATGAGGAAATTAATTCTGAATTTATGTGGCCGGCTGGGCGCCGAGGCTCGCAGGCAGCTCAGCGCTGCGCGGCTGGCGTTGGCTCCGGTGCTCCCCCTTAGTGGAACCACGGAATCCCGCAGTGGTTTGGGTTGAAAAGAACCTTAAATCCCATCCCAACCCACCCCATGCCATGGGCAGGGACACCTTCCACTAGCCCAGGTGGCTTCAACCTGGTCTTGGACACTTCCAGGGATGGGGCAGCCACAGCTTCTCGGGGCACTCTCTGCCACGGCCTCCCCACCCGCACAGGGCAGCAATGACCCCCAGCCGTGTCCGGGCCAGCGAACCTCGCAGGTGCCGTCCCCGCTCGGTCCCCTGGGTTCCCTCACGGCGCTGCCGGCGGGCGCTCCCCGCTCCGGCCGCCGCCGATCCATGTCCGGATTTTCG
>VXAC01001706.1:19006-105992 GCA_013399225.1 Rhipidura dahli
CGGCCGTGCCCCGGCTCCCGCGGCCTCCGCCGGCACCGGGTCCGGCCGTGGCGAGCGCGGGGCCGGGCTGAGTGTGCTGCATGTGCTGGGTGTGTTGGATGCGTGTGTTTATTTGGCACAACTTGCGCGGGGTCCCTCGGGGGGTGAAGGGGGGACGCCGGTCCCTCCAGGGACGGAACCCCCGCAGCTCGGGGCTTTGTGGATCCCCAGCCCGGTGCTCCGTCCGGCGGGTGAGGAATTCCGTCCGAACCAGTCGGTAGCACCGAACCGAGCCGCGCTTTGGCCGCGCTGCTCTGCAGAGCGATTTTTTGGTGATGCTTCATGGGGTTTGACAGGGGATGCGGGAGGAGGACGGGGCCGGAGCTCGCCCTTAGCAGGCAGCTCACGGAGCAGAGGTGCTGGTGCAGGTCTGGGCTCCATCGCCCCCACCTTTCCCCGGTCCCACCGCGGGAGCAGGCGGGTGCTTTGGCACAGATGAGGTTGTTTGCTCGGGGCTTGGTGCTAAAAGCAGTTTTTCTTCTGCAAAACCACCTTTTCCCCGTGGTTATGTGTGTGTTACAAAATCACCTGAGCACTGCCTGTTTATTGCTGAAATTAAAACGAAGCTTTTCCTTTATTTCATAGCTCTGTGTGTGTGTGTATGTATATATAAAAAAACGAAGATTCAGCCAGCAAACAAAATACTGCAACAGGAGAAATCTAAACCAAATTTTACTGCAGAATGTGTAGGCAGTTTGGAAGCCTGCTGGTGGCCTAGCCTAGCTGTCTGCTGTGAGCCCTCTTCCCACTTCTTCACTCGTTTTCCTGCCTTTCTGCTGGAATGCTGGGTGGCACAGGAAGGCTGCGGACCAGGGGAAGGTGAAACGTGCCCTGCCCATGTTTATCCCCCTTGCAGGGGCAGTGAGACCTCAGGTGATGGAAGTTTGGCTGTTGTGCTTAAGGTCTGGTTGAGGATGGTGTTACTGGACAGACAAAGGTGACTGCTTTTTTCCTGGTACGTTTTTACACTTTCAAAACCAGTATAATACCCACGAAATTTCCCCTGCATGAGGTACAGCTTTGCTGGGGGTGCTGGTGGCTTCATGTGTCTCAGTGCTCTGGTGATGTCAGTGCTGTCCTCGGTGATGTGCAGTGGTGCTGCTCCCTGTTCCCAGCAGGGATGTGACCCCTGTGGGCAGGGGAAAGGTGGGACATGGAGGGCTGCAGGGGACAAGGAATCCTCCCAAATATCAGCACAGTTGTGGGGAGGCTCGAAGCTGCTCCCTGCACTGACATCCCTCGTGGCCAGCGCCGCGGAAGCCTCGTAGCAAGCACAGCACGAGGCCTCAGGAACCTGCTGTGCTTTGCTCTCCTGCTCCAGGGTTTACGTGCTGTCACTGTTTGGTGGTTTCCCTGAGCTGGAAGAGATGATTCACCTGCGTTTGGCTCCTCAAGGTGGGAGAGGCAGCCAGGTGCCAGGGGAAGTTTTGCAGAGCAGGAGGGAAGGTGGAAGGGTTGGTGGCCCAAGCGCCTCGCTCCTTGGGCTGCCTGCGGAGGAGCCTGTTGGCATGAGATGTTAAAGGAGAAGGATGGTTCGCCACCGTCCCCGAGCTGTGGTGCTCTGCAGGAGGTGAGAAGCCTTCAGTGAGGAGAGATTTGTGGCTTTACGTGGTGCTGGGGGACAGGGACACGCCAGGCCCTCAGCACAGGAGCGGAAGGAAGCATGGACAGAACAGAACGGGGACTCAGCTCAGCCCGGGACCACAAACGGCTCTAGGGGTGCTCGAAATGACTGAACCTCTCAGCTTCTAACTGAAACCAGGGATTTCCTCATGCAGTAGGAAATTGTGACCGTTATTCTGGTGTCAGATATCTTTGTGCTTGGCTTCTGGATGGTTTTTTTGATCCCTCTCATTAGAGCAGCCGTGGTGTGCTGGGTATACTGAAATATTCTGTATCGCTGGCAAAGTGATTCATTTAAAATGACATAAATCGCCTGGTTAAAGGCAGGTTGATATAGTAACAGTAAAAAAAAATACAACACACAGAGTCCTCCCTTGTTTGAAATCAAACAATTTTTCTAGATATTCATTATTTCTGTGCTGTGTGTGAGCAGCTCCTTGGAGGAGCACGAGCTCGGCTCTGTAACGCTGGGTGCGCAGCCCTCCCTGCCGTCAGTCCTGGCTGTCGCTGGGACAGAGAGCAGGAAGGTCACTGGAATATCACATCCGTGCTCGAGAATAAATGTCCCTGCCTTACTGCAGCACTCTGCTCACAGGAACGTGTTGGTTTATCTCTGGCGGACAACCACAGCCCAGGGACAGGGTCCTGTGCCACTGGCCTTATCTCCTCCAGAAATAATACAAAGGTTTTATTCCTTGTCTCTTTGCTGGAGCCCAGTGCACCTGTCGGCACCCTTTTATCTTTCCCAGATAAGGCTGAGGCTAAATGAAGCAAATGAGTTTACTGTAATGCAAATTTGAGGGGGCTTCCTGTTTACAAGGAAATAGCTGTAGTGCTGGCAGAATGAATTCCAAGGCTGCAGGCCAAGGCTTAGCAGCAAATAAACTCTGAGGGTGAAGAGTTTATTGGCCGTAGGGCTGATTATTGCTGAGTGTACGTGAATTATCCTCAGACTGGTTTTGTTCTGAAATCGTTAAATATCACAGTTTGGGGAGGAAAACACTAATGAGCCGGGAGTGCCTGAGGAAGAGGATTAGTGTGTTTTTGTTTTTTTT
This sequence comes from Rhipidura dahli, assembly GCA_013399225.1. NCBI lineage: Eukaryota > Metazoa > Chordata > Aves > Passeriformes > Rhipiduridae > Rhipidura > Rhipidura dahli. The sequence continues at coordinate 21,724 of VXAC01001706.1, forward strand.
TTTTTTAGGCACCAAAACAAAACAACCCTTCTTCCATCCTCTGTCATCTGCTTTTCCTTCCCTTCTGCATTTCCTCCTTTCGTTCCTAAGAGCCTTGCCAAGAGCTGTGGTATCTTTCTGTCGTACATTGTTTCCTAAAAGCCTGTTTTTCAGGGAGATTCGCATGGGTGGGCAGAAAGGCTGTCAGAGGCAGAATATCCTGCTGAAATCAGGCCTGGAATGGGAAGGAAGTCAGCCCTGTGGAAATATGAGCAAATATGAAACCTAAATCTTATACTGCGGCATTGCTCTCAAATATCTTAATTTTTGGTGGGAAAGGAGTAAATTAACTGCACTCTGGATTTTTTGGCTATTCAGCAGGCTTCTGAGGTTTTTTACTTTTCCATGTCAATTTTATATTTCCCTTATTTTGGTCAAAGGGGATGGAAGAGCTCTATAGAACAGCTGTTTTTATTTGCCAGCAGCTCGCTCTGGTTTGAGTAAAGGATTTGCGTAACGTGAAGCTGAGAAAAATGGTCCAAGAAATCAGGTAACAAATGGGAAGAGGGTTCAGGGCTTGCAGAAGCCTCTTGTGAGCGCCACTGGAAAGTTGACATTAAGCCTTTCTTACTATAAACATCACGTAAGCTTTGGGTGCTTTTGGTATACAAATACCACGGGCATGGTAACAAAACACAGCATCCATCTGTCCAGGCTTCTCTCCCTGAGGTTGTAGATGTTTCTCATCTCTCCTTTTCTAACCTTGCTTCTGTTTCAAGTTGATTCTGCTTTTTCTCTTTGGTCTGCTGTGTTTCTGTGAATCTTGCTCTGCTGGGGGAAAAGGGAGCATGTTGCAGTCACTTTTTTCTTAAAAATCATGCTTTTTACATGACATTTTCCCTCAGTTATCATCCCATCTTCACTTGTGGCCCCAGTACCCAGCTGCTTCTCGTAGGGTGGTTGATGTGCCCTTAAACTCTGATTGAGAGTTGCTAAAAACACAGAGGTTGATTTGTCTTCCCAATTCTCTCCTGAGCTGTTTGTGATTTCTTTTCCTCCTCTGTTGGTGCTGAATATTGTTGAAACTCAAGTGACATCTCCTGCTCAGGGTTAAGCATCGTTGCTCTGTTCTCTCTTGCTTCTCATTTTGTAAATTCTGTTCTCTTGGCCTTACCTTGCTCTTTCAGTGGATTTCAGTTCTTTCTCTGAGGTGGCCTTCAGGGACCTCTTGCACCTCGTGAAACTTCTGTAAATCTCTTTAAACTGCAGGCTCACACTCCCCTGTCTCTGCTGTCAGTCTGGGTGACTTTAGTGGTGTTTTCTCTGGCATTGTTTTAACACCTCCGTGTTGTGTTTATTCATTTACGGTGCTGTCTCTGGGAAAATTTTCCTGACAATTGCTGGTGTAATTTTCATCTTCGTTGCTATTCCGCCCGTGTCAGCCCTCTGTGTCTCTCTCTAGGTGCTTCTTGGTTGCTCCAAGAAAACTGCTCAGTTTTGGGCACCTTCCTGGGCCTGACAGCCCCTTCCCGTGAAGAAATTCTTCCTGATGTCCAAAATCTGAAGCTGAAATGAGTAAACTGAAGCTTATCTCGCCATCTAGCACTGCTAAGTGTGAAAAAGGCACGTGTGAGGGTTCATTTGGAACTGCTTGAGGAAGGGGAAAGAGTTGCTTTTTTTCAGAACTGACAGTACTGGAAAGGCTGAACATTTGTGCTTTTTGGTGGACTGGCTCAGGGTGACACAGACTAGTGAAATTTTGGTTGGGAATTCAGCCTCCATGCTTTGCTGTCAGCAGAAGCTGTGTGTGGTTGTGAAGGCAGTTAAGAAATGGCTCCCTCAAAATAATCCAGTGTGCACACAGAATCCTGGGGCTGCTGACAACGTGTGCTCGCTTTTCATCTCAAGCTGGCTTTGTACTACAGCATTTTCTTGGGAAGAATGCACGCCTAGGGATGGATTATGGCCTGTCAGTGTGGGAGGCTGTATGGGAGGGCTCCTGCTTGCTGTGGGTGCTGCTCTTGGCTCTCTTTGGGTGCTCTCTCTCTCTCAGGAATTCAGTTGTTACTCCACCTGCAGCATCCCATACGTACCCTGCTAACAGACAGGAGAGCATGGGAGGATGAAAGTCCTGTTGCAGACCTTTAAGAGGCAAGGAATGAGAGCGTGGATGAAGGACAGCTGCTTGTTACCTGCATTGTACAGATAGGGAGCCACTTAGAAAATACCTGACGTACCTTTGTTCACATGTAGCACCTTGGGGCAGGTGCAGGAGTTGAAGCTGAATTTTCTGAGCTTCAGTAGAGGCCTTTGACTGTCTCAGCTCCTGAGCATCCGGTGCTTGGAGCACCTCTGGGCACAGGAAGGAGAGATCTGGCCTTCAGAGAGACGCTCCAATTACTTCTCCCTGGGGATGCTGTAGGATTGCAGTGTACATTTTGCAGCATAGACCTTCCCTCGGGTGTCATTACCTTAATTAAGAAAAAAGGTAAATAAGGGTGATGTGGGGGGAGATCAGTGCTTAGCCTTCTGTGCTAAAAGCTGTGCTAAAAGCAGCGGGATGATTCTCGATACATTTTTGGGGAAAGCTTCCGAAATGTGATGTTGTGTTATAGGTGTGAAGCACCTGTGTGATCTGGTGCAGGTGGGCTGCCAGTGCAGTGGGACCTGCCAGATGTTTTTTCAGTAAAATTAATGAACTTTATAGCTCTTACTCCTTTTAGAGCTGATGGCTTTTCAGTGCCCAGACCTTCCTTTGTGAAATGGTTTCAGCCAACACTGGAACTATAACATCAGGGCTCCAGCGTGTGCAGCCCTTGGTTTCTGTTCTGGTGAAATCATGTGGAATGGCCTGGTTTAATCTTCTTATCAATAATAGCCCTATTTTTTTTTGGTAATTAATAAAATTACTAAAAAGCCTATCAGGAGCCGTCAGGTCCAGGTGCATAAACCAAATAACGTAATTTAATTGAACTAAATTGGTGCAAAAGCAGCAGTTTCTAGCTTAGAAAATACAGCTGTTCTCCACAGGAGCTTCACCCCGTACTTATCCAAAAAAATCATTCCAACACTGGCTAAACACCTATACAAATACGCCTTGCAGAAATAAATAACAATTTTTGAAAGCGTTCGGAGGAACATAGAGCCCTTCAGCCCCCTTTCCAGTGGGCCAGGAATTTGTCCTGTCAGCATGTATCATGTCCTATTGAGGAGGGAGCCGGGGAAAGGGGGGATTTCTCGGGATCTGGAGGAGCCATGCGGATCAAAGCCATCATTAGGGATCGAGTCTGGGATGTGCGACAGCAGGCGGGCACCAGCTGCAAATCCCAGCTCCCGGGGATCTGGGCACAGGAGCTGGGAATTGCTGGCTGCTCGGGGGAGTTCTGCCTCTGCTCGAGGTGTGCACATGAGGAAAAGAGCTCCTGGCAGCTCCTGCATCCTCCCGGGAAATTAAAAAGCTCCAGGGAACCCCGTGAAACACTCGGTGCTTCAGACCTTGGAGAAAGACACCCCTGTCCCGAGGGGCCGAGCGCAGAATGAGCCTCCTCGTGACAGCTCTGGGGACGTGGCATGGCTGATGTTGTTTGTTGTGTTCCTGCCTCAGTTTCAGCGGGGAAAATGAGCTCTGTGAAGCTGAGCTTGGAGTGGAGAAGAGGGGTGGTGTGTGCACAGTGTGGGGTGGGTCCAGAGGGTGGTGGGGAATGGAGCTGGATCCTGTTGGCACCCAGAGGAAGCAGCCTCAAGTTGCATTAGGGGAGGTTTAGGTGGATATTAGGGAAAATTCCTTCGTGGAAAGGGCTGTCCAGCCCTGGCACAGCTGCCCAGGGCAGTGGTGGAGTCCCCATCCCTGCAGGGCTTTAAAAGCCCTGTGGATGTGGCACTTGGGGGCACGGGTCAGTGGTGGCCACTGCTGTGGGAACAGTTGGGCTTGGTGGTCTCTGAGGGCTTTTCCAACCTAAACAATCCCATAACTCAATTAAAAGAAGACAAATTGTGTGTGGATGTTTTCCTCTTCATGTCTCAAGTAGGGATGGCTGGGACAGCCATGGGAGTGGGGCACAGCTTTGGGAGTGACATTCCTTTCTGAGCCTTCTCGTCATCTGCTGTTGTTTTCCAGTCTCCAATCTGGCTTCTCCATTTCTTCTCTGTCCTCTTCTGTTCATTTTCATTGTTTGAAGCAATTCTGTGTTGTGCATTAGTCCTCTAAATTTTTTATTAAGGGTTTTGGTGTTTTTTTTACCCAAGATTTTTCCTAGTTGTTCAAAACTACAGGAACATTCCTGTAGTTTTAACTTGTTGTTTAAAAGATCTTTGAAAGATCTGATTCTGAGGCCAAATATTTCATCCCAGTTTTCACTTTTGATCAATCTTGCATTGCTAAACCTTTTAAATGCACTTGTACAAAGAGAAAAAAACAACCCACTTTTGGCTGTGGTGGCTCTGGGCCATTCTGCCAGTGCTTTGAATTGTACTTGTTGACCCTGTCATGCTTTCAGTTCAGAGGCCTTTGGGGCAGGATCTTTGGTCCAATTTTAGCAACTTTATGATGGATTTGGATAGTGGAAATAAACATTTAAAATCTCTGTAAAATTGCATCCTGAGCTTATAAATGAATAAATAAATCAGAGGCATTTGTCAGTGTTGGCCGTAGTTCCTGGTCTCTCAGTCAAGGTTTATACTTGCTACTTGCAAAGAAAGTTCTAAACATTTGAGATTGAGAAAGATTAGCAAAAATTGGCACGTCTTCAGTAATTTTGTGTTTGTTTTAAAAAAAAAGTGATTTATGATTGGCGAATGCCTTAATTGCAGTCAGAGCGAGGAGATGTCATTTTGCTCTGATTTCCCTTTCTTGTAGTTTCTCAGCAGCAGCAATCTGGTGGAAGGGCAAGTCCTTGACACTGCAATTTGGTGTAATTATTCTTGAAAAATTCATGTACTTAGAAGCTTTTATATTAGTTTCAGATTTCAGTGCTGATAATGCCAGCGATCCTCAAGGATTTTGGGGCCGGTATTTTGTGAAGTTGGAGCTGTGCAGCTCCTGCTTCTGGCTCCCTCCTTGTAAACTTTCTCCATTGAAATCTTTTGCATAAGTGAAGCTGCTGATGCAGGGACAGGAGGGGGGTGTGGGCAGGTGTTGCTGAGCTCTAATCCCTTCCATCCCACAGGGCTCTGGGGTGAAATATGTTGCTAATCACCCACGACAGTTCTAAGAGCATTAGTTCACCGCAGTGAAATGACTCGCTTGGTGGCTTGGTGTGAACCTCAGGGGGTGTGAGGGCACAAAATGGGGTAGAAATGGGTGAAACTTGGGCCAGAAAATGGCAGAGTCCCGTGGAGGTGGGGTGTGATGTGTTTATGGAGAGAAATCGAGGTTTGGGGTTGCTCGTTGCTTTGTCAGCGCTGAGCATGTGCACTAATTAATAACTGACTCACCGAAGGATTTGCGTTGGGAAAAGACCTCCAAGACTGAGTGTGATTCTGTGAGTTCACAAGTAACAGATAAAAATACCAGTTTAGATGGTGTAATGATCTTTTCTGGCTTTCTGTGCTGCGAATTTGCCCCGTGAACTGCTGGAACCACAGTGACAACGTGTGAAATGGCTTTTACAGCCCCGAGAGCCGAGTCATTTGGAGAAGTATTGACTTCTGCTGAACTTCGAGCTGGGTGCAGTCCGAGAGGAAGCAGAGTGAAAGGGGTTCAGTGCTTTGTGAGTGTTCAGTGTTCATTACCCCTGACACAGGAATAAATGAAGGTGGCTGTGGTGTGGAGATGGGATGTTGGGAAGTGAAGAGAGTGGACAGGCACTGTCAAACCTTGGCAGTCACAGCACTGGCCATGGAGTTGATGAATATCTGGTATTTTCTTGAGATAATTATTAATTGGACGTGCCAGGAGCCATCAGGAGCCTAGTGTGCTGTTGGATACAGGAGCCACACGTGGCACACCTGCTCTGATGACAAAGAGGAGGGGAAAAAATAAATCCAGCTTTATTTTACAGAGTGGGGATCTGAGCAGATAAAGTTTATGACCTGCTCGTGACGATACCGGAAGTGTTGGTAGAGTTAAATCCTGAACTAAGCTCTTCTCAGTCTCTGTGAAGCTGCTGTTTCATTCTTATTTTGTTTTTTTCTGTTCTCCTGTTTCTGTTTCAGCCTATTGGAGAATATATTAATGACTGGAACTGCTCATTCTTAATGCAGGTGTGGTTCTTTAATGCTGGCCATTGTTTTTCCAAGCTGTGGTGTGCATATGTGCACCTCTACACCAGATAACATCCCACAAACCTGAACTCTTATTGATTCACAAGAAAAAAAATCATCTGCTCTGATGATAAATAATTCAAAGCCCCTTTAAGATCCAGTAGTAGGAAGGTCAGTAGTAAGGAGCTTCTTGACCTAGTTCCAGTAGTAGGAGTGTTGTATATATGGGTACACCCCGTTGCCTTGTTCTGTGCCCTTTCCTTTTCTGCGGTGTGAGTTGCTTTCAGAAGAACTTCAGGAACAAAAATCTGTGTGAAATGAATAGCAGAACTTTTATAGAATCATGGAATAATTTGGGTGGAAAGGATCTTAAAGCCCATCCAGTTCCACTCCCTGCCATGGGCAGAGATACCTTCCACTAGGCCAGGTTGCTCCAAGCCCCATCCAACCTGGCCTGGGACACTTCCAGGGATAGGGCAGCCACAGCTTCTCTGGGCACCCTGTGCCAGGGCCTCCCCACCCTCACCAGGAAGAAATATTTCCTAATACCTAATTTAAACCTCCTCTTTGCCAGTTTGAAATCATTCCCCTTTGTCCTGTTGCTACATGCTCTTGGAAAAAGTTCCTCTCCATCTTTCTTGGAAGTATCAGAATGAAGTGCTGTTTGTTTTCCTCTCCTCTGTAAATCCTGCTTTGGGCATATCCCCTCATCCACAGTGGTTGTGTTCCAGCTGCCCTCTGGATGGTTCCTCAGTTCCAGTGGCCATCCTTGGGCTCTGCTGGCAGAGACACTTGGACATCCAGCAGAAGTTCCATTTCTCCTGCTTGGCATGCTTCTGGTTGGAGTCTCAGGCTGTCGCTGCTCTGTTCCGGGGGAGCAGCAGGAGTGGCTGTTGTTGTCCAGTGCAGCAGCCAAGGATGAGTCCTGGCTTTGGCTGAGTTCCTCTCCAAGGTTCCTTCTGGTTTGCTGCTGCTGCTGGAACTTGTCTGGGAGGGAGGATCGTGGATGCTCCTGCCATACATGGATTTTTCTGTGTTAGAAAGGACATAATGTGTTTTCTTCTTAGCTTTCCAGACATGTTTTCAAGTAGACATTTTCTGCCTGTGCCGACCTTGGCACTGTGGCTGCTGCTTGTGCCCTGCCAGGCTGCTTGTAGACAGCAAGAGCTGTTTAATTCCAGAATGGAGTTTAACCTTGAAGGTTGCTTTTCAGCGGGTTTCTTTGATCAAGGCTGGAGTAACTAGAGCTCCAAGGTGCAGCTTGAAGCTCCTTTCAACAGACTGTTGAGCTCATGCTTGAAATAAATCCCTTTTCTGGGCAGGTGGAGGAGCTGACCAGGTTACAATGACCTGTGCTGCTTGCAGAGTTTATGGTTTGATGAGGATGCAATTAAGTCATCTTCTGCCTGCTCAGGGCCCACAGTGTGCTCCAACCTGCTCTGCAGGCCTGGGGTGTTTGTTCAGCTCCTTCTTTGAGGGCAGCTTCACCCAGGGGCTCTCAGAGGTGCAGGAGCACCCAGCACCCAAGCACTGCTGGGCATCTCCCCAGGGCCAGTGGCAAAGGGCTTCCCCGTGCTCCCAGTTATACCAGCAATTTCAGAATCCCAGAATCACTGAGGTTGGAAAAGCCCTCCAGGACCATCAATTCCAACATTCCAGCTCAGCCCAGAGCACTGAGTGCCACGTTCAGGCGTTCCTTGGACACCTCCAGGAATGGGGACTCCAAACCTCTCTGGGCAGCCCCTTGCAATGCTGGACCACCCTTTCAGTGAAGGTAAAGATGCCCAGAAAGACATGCCCAGAGTCCAAGCTGCATTTCTCACCAAATTTCAGGCCTGATTTTTGACTTCCCCTAAACATACTTGTCCTGGTATTTCAGGTGACTTGTGGTATGTGGACAGTAAATGGAATGATTCTGAACTTTCTGTTGTTTGCTGTTTTCTTCCTCTTTGAAATGGAAAAAAAAGACATGAACAGAAGGTTTTGCTGCAGTCCAGTTGGATGTGCTTTTGTTTCTGAAGTCTCCCTGGGTTTTGTTTTTAGCCAACTTTTGTTTCTGCTACTTGTGAGTGCTTCTATTAAGGTGGATCATGCTGTGAACTGAGATGAACTCGTGCAGAAATGGCCACTTCTTGCATTAGTGCGTGGTTTGTGCTGATGGCATCTCTGGCCAGGGAAAGCTTTTCAGAAATGGCTGCGTTTCTGTGAAATGCAGCTTTTAATCCCAGATTGTTTACATGTAGGGCAACTAATGAGGCACTGGACTAAAGCAGAGAGGGAACCTTTCTTCCTGTTTGTGGAATGTGCTGAGGTCCGTTTTAAAATTTTCCATCCTTCTGAAGGATACATGGACTCTGCTTCAGTTCTTTGAACTCCTGAAGATTTCTATCTGTAGCTTCCCTGTGAGAATTAGGAGGTGATTATTCTGGATGGTGGTAATCCACTTCATGTAATTTATTCCCATTTATTCGTCTGGATAAGTAGCAATGATTTTAAAGGGGGTGCGAGTGTTGAGGAGCTAGAATGCAGCACGGACTCCTGTAGCCTGTGATCATTTTACAGATTTGTTCAGATTCTGTGGCTGCAAAAGACATTTTGTTCCTTTGACGTTATCCATCAGACCAGAAGGACGGGATGTCGGGAGAGGAGGAGGCGCTGGAGAGGTTTGCTCCTTACACAATCGCTGTTTTCCTGGGCGCTTCAGTCACACGTTAAATTTTCATTATCTTCTCCCATTGTCTAGACTGAAGATCTGCTGATGTAATTCCTTGCAGTGCACTCGTTGGAGCAGAGGAAAGCTTTCTTGATGTCATTATTATGAAAAAGGCTTATTCTGTTGCTGCTGGTCTGGTGGTCAGTGGGAACGGGACGGTGCCGGGGGGCGATGGCAGCACCAAGGAGGGGGAGCTGTGGGCTCTGGGAACTCGTGCCAGGCTTGTTCATCTCCAGTGGCTCCTCTGTAGGCATAAAATGAGGAGGGGACGGTCCAGTTGGCAAAAAATTTAGGTTGGATTTTAGGAAGAAATTGTTCCCTGTGAGGGTGCTGAGGCCCTGGCACAGGGTGTCCAGAGAAGCTGTGGCTGCCCCTGGATCCCTGGCAGTGCCCAAGGCCAGGTTGGATGGGGCTTGGAGCAGCCTGGGCTAATGGAAGTTGTCCCTGCCCACTGCAGGGGGTGGAACAAGGTATTCTTAAAGATCCCTTCCAATCCAAACCATTCTGTGATTCCACGATCTCTTATTTAGTGCTTCCTCTTCATTGAAAAATCAGTATTTTGTTTAGATTGTTAAAATAGACAGAGAGCAGACCCAGTTCTTAATGAGCAAATAAACAGCAAGTTCGTCACTGAATAATTTACGATCTCAAACCTGATGAGCAGTGTTCAGCCCTCCCAGTTCTTGTCTGACTTGATGTGGTGGTTGGCCTCCAGAGCTCTCACTTTGGATCACACTGTTCAGAGATCCGTGTTCCGTGTGGGACTCGGAGATACACAGAAAACTATTAATAGGATATTTTCCTACATGGGGGGCCTTCCAGCAAAGTCCTTGGCTTTATTGTAGACTTTTTTTCTGGTCGAGTCATTCAGACTTTGTGCTTCAGGTCCTCCTCTGAGGAGGAGTGTGGATACTTTTCCTCCCTCTCTGGAGGAGATGTTTGTCAGTATTTGGGAGTTTTCACAGCATTTCTGATGATGGGGTCCCTGTGAGCACACAAGAGGGGACGTCCCCGAGGTCAGCAAGGATTAGCTGCTCAGTTTTGCTGCTGCAGAAGTATGAGTGATGTTTAATGGCCTTGCTTAGAGCATGAGCACTTTGTTCAGGGCTATTTTTATAATAATAAATTGCATAATTATGATAAGTAGTCGTATAATTACAGTAATAAATAGTACGTCTGGAAGTGATCGATTTTAAAATTGGAAATTATCGATTTTAAGATTGGAGACAGAGAAAATCTGGTGGAATTTTGACTCGGTAGCGTGACAATAGAGTTGCTTTACCAAGGCCCAGTGCTCTTGGCCTGCATTGATTTTAAGATTTATGTCCTTGTATTGTTGCCCATATGAAATTTTTATAGGCATTATATTACAATGAATATTGAGGTTACTTGACAAATAAAGGAAATCTTTGTTAATGTGGTTTAAGTGAGTGACTGTGACATTATAAATTAGGCAAAGTAGATGTTAAGTGCACTGCAGCCAAGCAGGGCCTAATGGAGCTGCTGTTGGCTCGTGGTGTGGCTGATCCCAGGCAGCTTGGGGTGACTTGTGCAGTTATTTCACACTGCAAACCTCAGGCAGGAATAAAGAACCCAAGTGGGTGACCCGGGTGTCCCCTGGGAAGTGACCCCAGGGATCAGCTCACCCGAGACCAGGGCTCCACCTGACTTTTCTTCAAAGGTTTTAAAAAAAGCAATTTCAAGTAACTCCTTTTTTTTTTTTCCCCCTCCTTTTTTTTCTTTCAGTATCCGCAGTGTTATGCAGAAATACCTCGAGGAAAGGGGTGAATTAACCTTCGACAAGATCTTTCATCAGAAAATTGGTAAGTCGTGTCTCAGTAAAATGTTACTCAGGTGGATGTTTTCAAGATGAGGTTGGTTTTTGCATTTCTCTGTGATGCCTGCTGAGAAGTCAGTGCTGTAGATTGTCTGAAGAACGCTGGAGGGTGGACAGGACTTAGTGAAACAAAGGTCTTAAGAAGATGAAATGTTGTGAAAGGGAAGAAGACGAAGCAAGGCAATCTGTCAACTTCAGGTTCTGGAAAACTACAGGGAAAATAATTAAATTATTTGGAAACATCGAGGAGAAAATTGTATTACTTGGTATGGGCTTGTCAACAATATAATGTGTCACATCAGTTAAACTTTTTTTTTTTGTTGCAGAGGTAATGAGCCTGTTGATAAGGGAGGAGGAGAAAAGATCCCTGATGTGTTGTCTTGACTCTCTGACATGGTGTTCTTGCTCACAGCACCAGAGGGGATATAGCCTGGGTGAAACTGCTGCGTGCAGGGGGTGAAGCTGCTGGGAAAATGGACTTGTGGAGCAGTTAATCAGCTCTCCATGGAAAGGTGGATCCAGGGAGTTTGCTTGGAAATAATCAGAGATCAGTGTTGGAGTGAAGAGAGAAGCTCTCTTCTGTGTTCTGCTGTGACACACCGAGGACAAGGGCACGGTGACAAAAACTTCATAAACCAGGGCAGGGGGAAAATGCAGGGAAATCCAGCAGTGTCCTTCTTGTCCACCTGTGCCTGAGCAATCTCACAGACACAGCGTGGGGACCCTGGGGACAGGGACTTGGCTGTGACAGCCCAGCCCTGGGCTGTGTTGGCTCAGCTGGATCACACGGCTAAATATAAAATCAGTGTTGTAGCCAGTGAGGCATGTGAAATAATCCTCTTCTGGCAGAATGTCGTGTCCATCCTGGCAGTGGATTAAAAAAAAAAAAAAAAATATACATGGACCTGCTGGGAAGAGTCCAGGAAAAAGCAGTGGGAGTGAGCAGACCTTGCTGAGCAGTCTATTAAATCTGACCTACAGGGAAGTATTGAAAATAGGGTGTGATGTGTGCAGTGCAAGGGAGAAGTGAGGTTGAACATGATTCAAAACCAGAAAAGCTGTTGCAGAAATGAGGTTAGTCCGTTTTCCAGAGCTTTGATGTGTCAATGAAAAAAAAAACCAAAACAACCTGGATATGAATAAAATTTAAAATTTTAGTGGTGGTGTGGTTAAATAAAGCAGGGAGTGGATGTCATGAGGGGCTCGTGAGGTCTTTGTCCAGCAGGTTTGAGGAGTGGGTTGGCTGGGATAACACAGCTGCTCCTGTCTTGGAAAATGGGGAATGGGCTGGGCAGTCTCGAGGAGCTCAGTGGTTTTATTCCTGTTTGAAATGAGACTGTAGTGAACAAAGTACCCGGTTTCCCAGGAAAAGTGGTGCACTGAGGGCATCTCTGGGCTGGTTGAGCTTTCACTGGTTGAGTTTTCCCTCCCTTCTGGCTGGAGCAGAAATGCCCCAAAGCCTTCCTGCTTGCCTGGCAGCGTGCAGCTCACTGGAGTGGGAGTTGATGAAAACAATCAGTGTTCTTATGTCTCACAGTATCTCTGATGGGTCTCAGAGCTGCTGGAAGTCTTGGGGAGCTTTGGTGGGGTTTAGTGGGTCTGTACTTGTGCTTAAAATGATGAATTTTTATTGTGGCCAAAACTTTTGCCATGTAAATGCACAGATACCTTGTTTGCTTGTACTGACACCTCAGTGTGTGCTTCAGCTCCAGTGCCTGTGCTGAATCATTAAAAATTTGCTGTAGCCTGGCAGTTGCAAAACAAGCGGCATTTTAAGCAACCAAACACAGCCTGACTTCAGCTGAGTCTCTTTGGGGGCAGTGAAATGAAGAAGTCCTTTTGTTTTGTTTTGTTTTTTTCCCCCCTCTATGAAAAAAGAAGTCAAACAGACTATCTTCTATGTAATGGATATTTCTATTTATGTAATTGAATACTTTTCATTACCAGTTACAGTGAGGACTGTTGCAGTTATTTTGATAAGTTACAGCAATTATAGTTAGGTAACTGGAACCTTGGAAGGATTAGATCTGTCTTTCATTTTTTTTCTCCCCCATGTTGCCATTAAACCTGGAATTTTAGAGCCCAGAGTTTCATTAACCTATGAGTTTCTGTGCACAGAGGAGAGGTTTTCTCCTCTTCTCCCCGGGTACAGTCAGAGCAGGACTTGCCTTGGATTACCTGGAAATGAGGAGCAGTTCTGTGAATGCTGCACAGGAGTTTCAGTTAATTCTGAATCTGAAACAGGATTTCGAATGGAATTAAAAAAAAAATTATTAAAGCCAAACACGACTGTTTTTAACAGCAGGCTTTGCATTGCGCTGGAAAATTCAGTATTTCCTTACTGTGGTTGTTCATTTAAATTTGATTGCGTTTTCTAGCCCGTTCTTTGCCGTTCAATTAGCTCTGTTTCTAGACATTAGCATAATTGCTTGTGGTAAAGTACCTGCAATTTTAGGCAAGCTGTTATGCAGAGAGGGCTGTGAGAAGAAGTATGGGCAGGTAATTAAAACTCTAATCACCTTTTTGTTCTGCTTGTTGTCTTCTTGTTTGGGGGGGAAAATGTGGTGAGACCACAGGTGGGGCAGGTCCTGGGTGTGCCTGTTTTGGGGGGACCCACGGGAGGCTCCTCTTGCTCCAAGGAGGCTCCATGAGTGTGGATCTCCGAGTAATTCCCTGGATCATCCTTTGCTGCCGGCTCTCCTGGGTGTTATTTCCTCAGCTGAGGAGCCATCCAGCACTCCGTGCTTTATCCTTACACAGTGACTATAAAAGTGCACCGAGCTCCCCAGTTTTTCCTTAGCAACTGCTCTAGATGGGAACTGGTTTGTTGGTTTTTTTATTTTTTTTTCCCCCAGACCTAAATTCTTCCTCACAGCTCCAGGTCACTGTTTTTTTTGTTTTTTTTTTTCTGTTTTTCAGTATCCTTTCAAATGTAAACCCAGGCTTTGATCAGCTGTCTGATACGAGGGCTCTGATGTCAGTGTGTAGCTGTTCCTGTGGTTGTTTCCCTATCAATGTGTCTAATTATGGTGCTGGTCTCATCATCTCCAAGTGTTTATTCTTAGTGAGCCCTAAAATCCTTTTAGGGTTGGTATTTTCCTGGTCCCACTGCCAGAGGTTGGCCCAAATTCCCTTCCTGCCAGGTGTGCAACTGCGGGGACTCACAGGAGCAGCTCTGGCTTGGAAACCAGAACCTTTGGGATCAGGATAAGAGCAGGAAGCTCATCAGGGATGAAAATGGCCCGGAGGCTCCCATCAGATTTGCATAAACCAAAGTCTGTCCCCTATTTGCATCTCTTCCCTCGGGAAGGCAAATAAGCTGCTCTCATCCCTTGGTGCTGGCACTGCTCTTTGCCCCCCTGAGTGATGCTCCAGAAGGGATCTTGAGCTCTCTAAGAATGTCCTGGTGAGTCAGAGGACATGGAGCTCACAGAAGCACCCAGAAGAGTGCTCTGGCAGCCCAGCCCAGCCGGCTGTTCCCTTCAGAAGCTGCTTCCTCCACAGCAGAAGCCTCTTGGGGAAGTACAGCCTGTCTCGAAGCCGAGTGCGTAACCACCTTAGCTGGTTTTCTTTTACCACATCCTGTTTGCTACAACACCAGATTGTGAGTTTCTTTAGAAAAAAGAGACGTTTTGAGAGGTTTTGGAAGTGTTCAAGGCCAGGTTGGGCAGGGCTAGGAGCAGCCTGGGCTAGCAGAAGGTGTCCCTGCCCATGCCATGAGGTGGGGATGAGATGGTCTATAAGGGCCCTTCAAACCAAACCATTCTATGACTCTGGTATCCCAATATCCATGATTTACATGTGGAATCCACTCTGCTTCACAACTGCATCAAAACTGCACGTGGAGTCCTTGTCATGTTCCCTTGCCCTGTGGGGTGGGGAGACTTGGGGAGCCCCTGCCCTCAGAGGGCAGGTGGGAAATGAGCAGATCGGGGGCTGCTGCAGCCAAGGTGCTGCCAGGCCTTCAGAGGGAATCTCTCAGATCATAATATTGCTTTAGAAGAGGATTTTCCTGGTTATTAAATGCTTTGGAGCAAACTTGCTGCCAGTTACAGTTGGGTGACTCTCGTGTCTGACTCTGGGCTTTCAGACAAACCAGCGCTGCAAAGAAGGGAGTGAAGCTGGGTTAAAAATCCTGGGATGTGATGTTAAAGCATCCTACAGCTCCATGCCTGGCTCAGATTCAGCCTTGGGTTCTCTGGTGAGTGCTTGAGACCCTGGTGAAGGTAAACAGGCTGCTCTCCTCTCCTGAAGCTGGTGGGACGTGGCAGTTCCTTCACACCCTTCTCAGTTTCTCATCTCTTGCAGAGCCTTTGGGTTTGGGTCCGGGGGAAGGATGAGAACAGGACATATTTTAGCTGTTTCAGCAGCTGGTCTTGCTGCAGTGTAAATTTTTCACCTTGCCTAGGAAGTAACTTTCATTTTTTTCCCCCTGAAGGTGGCTCAGGGTTTTTTTTGTTAAGTAGAATTAATTAAAATATCTTGTAGTTGACGTAACAAGTTACAAACCTTTTTTTTTCCTCCTTATTTACCATCCACTTTTCACAGAGTTGAGGGATGATCTTTCTGAGGTGATTCATTCCACTGTCTTCCATATCCTCCTCAACCAGCTCCAAGCTGGAGGTTTTCCCAGATTTTGCCATCTGCATCAGTGCTGCTTCCTACCCACGGGGACTCGTGGGGCATCTCATCTCCTCCCCTGCTCCCGTTGTCCTGACCCAGCTCAGCATGGATCATGTTGGTTCTGTAGCTCCTCAGCTGAGCTTCCAGAGCGTTTGGTCTGGCTTGTAGCTCCTTCTGCACAGGGATTTTTGTGCCTGCCCTCCTCAGTTGGAGGGAAATGTGCTCGAGCTGACCCTTCTGGTTGTTTGCTTCCTCCAGCTTGGTCAGGAACAACTTTCTGTTAAAAAAAAACCCAAAAAACCCCAACCGAAACAAGGGTGAGAGCAGCTACAGCAGTTTTTTTTTTTTTTTTTGAGGGCAGTGAATCGTGCTTTCTGTTGCTTCTTTATCAAGTTATGGACTTGTAATTCATTATTTCAGAGCTTTGGTGCTAATCATTAGATAGGAGTTAAAATCTGTTGAGAAAAACATCCGTGCTCTTCCTCTTTCTGCTGGCACCGCGCTCCCTGAGCTGCCTAAAAATAACAGGCTGGGAAAAGTGCCTCCCTAGAGCATTATTTAAGATATTGTTTAATTTAAGCAGAAGATCTATGTGCTGTTGGCATTCTGGACTAATTAAATAGTCCTCAGAGGAAATAACAATGAAGGCAATAAAACTTGGTCAGGAGTAAAGAAAAGCACCTGAGTTTTTGGCTGTGAAGTGAGCAGGGATGACTTTTCTGGGCTGTATCATGAGCACTGTGATTATTTTGCTCTCTTCTGGTACCTGGATGTTCAATAATGTGCAGCCAAGTAGCAGGGACATCATAACTTGGTGGATTTTCTGTAAAAGCAGGGGGGCACAGGTTGTTTGTTCAAAGTAGTTTTACTCTGAGGTTCTGGTTCTGACCTGGCAGCCACCACACAGAAGTAGTCGCCACCAAAATTAGGAAGTTGCCTTCCGAACAAAAAGCGACATTTAAAAAGCTGTTTGAAGGCTGATCTTCTTCTTCCTCGTGTTATTTCTAATTTTCAGTGCAAGATCTGCCTGTCTGATCAACCTGCCTGCCCCGTGGGTTGTGGACAGCCTGCAGGAGGTTCTCAGGGGGGCTGTGGAAACCCTTCTGTCCTCGCACAGATCAGTTAAAAACAACACGGAACCCAAACCACAGGGAGACGTCGGAAACTGTGTGGCTGTAAACTGAAAGAGAAACCGTTCCTGTGAGACATTTCACAGGGATCTGCTCCTCACATGATTCTCTGCTGGTACCAAACTGGGGTGGGGGGGTCAGTGAAAGAGAAAATCTGCACTCCGAGCTTTCTAGAAGTCAGTCTGTTTTACTGTTTGCAGTGTCTTTCACCAAATGAGTGTTAGATTTAAGATCTCTTTATTATGTTGTAATTTCAGTGTTACTGGAAGCTACATTTCTTTCAACACCCTCTTATTTTGTGGGAAAATAAAATGATGCTGGGTGTGAATTACATCGAAGATCGTTTCGAGGGGTGTTGCTGGAGCTCCTGCTGTAGATTTTATGTGCAGTGGAGTTGTCTGTCTTGGTGTCAGGGATAAAGAATATCCAAAGGCACCATCAAAATGCATGCATTCATTTTGGATTTTCTTTTGATGAGGAATAATTGAGCATTTCTTTGTTGGGCTGCAGCCTGATCCCCCTGCCTGCCTTTGTAGGGGGGGGTTTGAAGATGCTGAGTTGTGTGATTTCCCAGGGGAGCTGCAGATTAAATCTGAGCTTTAAAATAGGAAAAATGTATACCCTATCATCTGGAATGTCCCACGATGGATAATGTACACATCCTGGTAGATTAGCATTTATATGCAGTACAGTTCTTGGAAGATATAAGGCATGGGGAGAAAGTCTTTATCTCAGCAGAGCAGTACAGTTCTATGGTTTTTGGGTTAAATTATCAAGAATTCCAGGCAAACTGGCAATTTTGAACCGAAGTGGTATCATAGGAGAGAAGAAGAGAGTGTTAAGGAATATCATTGTGTTAGAAAGAGAACAAATGATAAATTATTTGCATGACATTTCCCTTGGATGTTTCCGGGGAAGCTTCCAGTGAACAAACACAAACTCCTGCCCTGCTGTGCACCTGCCAGAGGTGTGTCCCTGGAAGCCTGGAGGAAAATCCATTCCCTTCGGATCAGAGAGGCCCTGGGTGGTTGGTTCAGCCTTCTCCAGCCTCTCCTAGAGCCCCCTGTGCCTTTAAACTGTGCCAGGGGAAGTTTAGGTTGAATATCAGAGTAAGGTTCTTCCCCCAGAGGGTGCTGGGCACTGCCCAGGCTCCCCAGGGAATGGGCACAGCCCCGAGGCTGCTAGAGTTCCAGGGGCATTTGGACACTGCTCCCAGGGATGCCCAGGGTGGGATTTCTGGGGTGTCTGTGCAGGGCCAGGAGCTGGACTGGATAATCCCTGTGGGTCCCTCTCGACTCTGGATATTGTGTGATTAATACTGTGCAAAGTGGTTTACATCCCAAAGGTGGTGTTTTCTCTCTGCTTGGGCTTTCTTCACCCATTCCTGGTGGAATCTTCTTCATGTGCACCACACACAATCCTGATTTCCACTTCTTCCCACCCAGCAATTCCTCAGTGGATCCCAAACAGTTGCACTCCCGTGGAGTTTTTATCAATGTGTCTTGAAACAGTTCACGACTAATTAAGCCTCTGAACACCACCGTGGAACAGGGAAATATTAGTTTGCCATGTCTGTAAGGTGGCATAATAACAGCTTTAATTGAGTTTTACCTGCATGGCTGTGTGGTGCTAATAAAGCAGATTCTCTGCTCATTCCCCTCAGTGGGATCACTCAGCAGCAACAGAACAGCTCAGAACCAGCACCAGTCAGTAGAATCTAAATTGCTGGAGCTATTAAGTGTTCTCACTTTCAGCAGTGCATTTAAGGGGTGGAGCAGTCAGAGTTGCAGAGCCAAGGAGCTGGAGAGCTCTGGATATCAATGATCCCATTTCCAGCTGCTTTTATTGGTCCATCCCAACATCTGTCCTATAAAAGAATATGGGCACTACACCTGGCAAACCCCCTTCCCTGACAGTGCCCTGTCCAGCCAGGGCCTCTGTGCCATCCTGCTGTCACAGGTGTGTCCATGGAGGTTGGATAGGGGGGCTCAAAAATCTGCAAACAGTTTCTTAATGTTTCTAAATAGCTCTGAGCATAATTTCTGTGATTAAAAGAGGAAAAGCAGCAGAACTGTCCTTTTCTGAGCCTCCAGCTCACAGCAGCTTTCTCAGAGCGCCAGAATGAACCAGAGGAAGGCTCAGAAATTCCTGTAGGAGAATCAGCTGGGCTCTGTCACTGTTGTTTTAGTGGTTTTGCTGCTCTTTACCTAAGTGCTGTGTGTATTTACCAGCTGAATACTGCTGGCTTTGTGTTTTGATTTTGACCACAGCACAACAGTTCCTCCATGCTCTGGCTGGACAATTTGGCTCTTCACAGTGGTTCAGATACTCAGCAGAGCTTGCTGAGGCAAATGCTGGCACCAAGGATTTGAGAACACCCTTGTGTTGTGAAATTACTCCATGTCTTCATCAAATGATCCTGTCACCTTGCTCCCACCTGAAAGCCACACCTGGATTTAGGCCCTTCCTGAAGGAGCAGAACTGCAGCTCCCAGTGTAGTTTGTTGTGTTCAGTAATTGGTAACAGTGAAGTTCACAGCTTGGAGCAGGGCAGAAGGAAAAGTGTGATTCTCAGTGAAAAAGGAGACGTTGGCTTGTGTTGTGTAATTAATTTTAAAGTGTTGTATAATGGAAAAATACTGCTCAGGAAAATAACAACTTTCACGTCCTTCATAGGGCTTGAATTGTGGTGTGGGGAATGAGCAGAGGCAACAGAACCCAGTCCACCACCACGAGGTGTTTTAGCTGCTCCTGGTTGTTAGCTTGCTCATAGCTTGCTGGAACCTTCTATTACCAGTTGCAAAGGGGTGGGAATTTCTTCTGTTTACAAGTGAAGAACAAACCAAAATCTCAAGGGCTGTGTATTCCTTGATGAGATTTAGTGAGGGAATTTAATCACATTCTTAGCAATAACAGATTGAAATGAAATGCTTCAATTGTGTGTTTAGTGGTCCTTTTAAAAAAGTTAGAACCTTTTTGTGTATCTCTGTTTAATTTTATTACTCCTCCATCTTTTAGAGGAGCTTTTTCTTGTGTAAAATGCTCTTTTTTCTTTCACCTTTGATATGTTGAATGCCTTTGATGCTCTACTTCAGTCAGCTGGAATCTGCATGTTAAGGGAGACCAGAATATGAAAGAGATGTAGTAAATATGGTTCAGAGATAGGTTTTCCCCATTCTTTTCTCTCTGTGGCTTTAAAAAAAATGATTTATCACACATTCAGTGTTCAGAGCTGCTATTTCATGAGGATATTCAGGGAATCCTTGAATGTTTTGGGTTGGAAGGGACCTTAAAGGTCATCCAGTTCCACCTTCCACTATCCCAGGTTGCTCCAAGCCCTGTCCAGCCTGGCCTTGGACCCTTCCAGGGATGGGACAGCCACAGGTTCTCTGGGCAACCTAATAATGATAATTGAGTGCTTTCTTTAAGGCTGTATATTCACAGCCTTAAATGCATCTCTTATACATCTTTGAGGCTGTATATTCACAGCATCTCAGATGCTTGAGATGCTCTTACCCATGTCAGCCCTCAGGCTTTTGAGGTTTGACCCAGAATTTGTGAATACCCCTCCACTGTGCCCCCAGTGTCAGTGCTGGAGGTGCAGCTCAGCTCTCTTGCTCCTCTCCCTGCAGGAATTTCAGGCATGCACAAATCTGGTGTTTGGAAAGAGGGTTGACCAAGCTTGAACAGCAATTTCCCTGGGTGAAAAGCTATTGGAAGATACGCCTGGAAATAAGAAGTTCCTCTGACAACATATAAAACCTTTTAGCCAAAGCTTATTTTCATATAATGGTTTCTAGACGTCATTAAACAAGCTACCTGGCAACTTGCAGCCTAATTTTGAGC
This sequence comes from Rhipidura dahli, assembly GCA_013399225.1. NCBI lineage: Eukaryota > Metazoa > Chordata > Aves > Passeriformes > Rhipiduridae > Rhipidura > Rhipidura dahli. The sequence continues at coordinate 42,052 of VXAC01001706.1, forward strand.
TCAGTTTGGTTCTGTTCTGGGGAAATTGTTCTCTGCTCCTCACCATTGGATGCACGTCCTCTTGTGAAATACAGTTTGTTCTTTTCCCCTGCTTTCTATGCACAGGAATATGTTTCAGTCTGTTATAATGTATTATTTTTAATGCAAAATGAATGAACATTAGGCTCAATTAGGAAAGAATAGATTAGGGAAAGAAAAGTAGTGGAATGTGTGGTGCTTTCTGGGTTGAGAGGATTTTTGAGGTTTTGGACCTTGCAAATTCCTACACAGTTTTCCCTGGTAATCTTTGTTCCTGGAGATGGAAATTGGTGGTTCTCTCACTTCTGGAGCTCTTAGGTGGCCTCAATTACCCTGTGCTGTGGCAGCTCTGTGTGGGCACTGGACAGAACAGGAGTCTGACCCTGGCCTGGTGTTCTGTGACAATTGCAGGCTGGTGGGAATTACAGTTTCTATGAGCTTTAATAGTAGACTTTGTCCCAGTGGTTGTGCCTGTGACCCAGATCTGTTGCTGGTACTGATGGATCTGAAGGTCACCAAGGGCTGTTTCAGGAGGTTGAACACACCCACAGCTGGATTTAAACACAGCTGGGCTCTCATGTCACTGTGCTTTGGTGGTTGGGCTTCGCTGTCCTGTGGCAGTTCTACACAAGAGACATTTCTGGGGAGGAGATGCCCCAGAATCCCAAAATCATTTGGGTCAGGAAAGCCCTCCAAGACCATCAAGTCCAGCCCATGACCGATCCCCACCTTGTCCCCAGCCCAGAGCACTGAGTGCCACGTTCAGTCATTCCTGGGACACCTCCAGGGATGGGGACTCCACCCCCTCCCTGGGCAGCCCCTTCCAAAGCCTGACCACCCTTGAGGAGAAGAAATTCCTGCTGATGTCCAACCTGACCCTCTCCTGGCACAGCTTGGGGGTGTTTCCTCTTGTCCTGTCAGAGCCTAACCCCCACCTTGGTCCAGTGTCCTGCAGAGAGCAGGAGGGGACATGTCCCTCTGGCCACGGCTTCTTGCTGTTGGCCGAGTTCAAGCAATAAAGATCATGAGACACATCTCAGAGGGACTCAGATTGGAGACCTTTGAGTGCCCTAAACAGGGCCAGACCCTGTATTGCAGCCTTTGCAGAGACACTCCCAAAGCTTTTCCTGCCCGGGAGCCGTTGGCCGGAGTGTTGGGAAAGGAGCCCGTGTCTGGTGCAGATGTCAGAGCTGCTTTGTTTGTCAGGATTCCCTATTTATACACAGCACGTTTCGGGAGGATTTGGAAACAGCTTGATATTTTTGTTCTCTAATTTGCTATTTTGCCTACTAGAAAGAGGCTACATCAGCGTTTTGGACCACGTTCAGGCCCGCTGTAAATAGATGCAGCTTCCTTTCAATCAGTGACATTGTGAACACTTGTATTGGGGCTAAACGTGGCTATTTTTAGCTCTGCTCTCTCACCTAGTCCACTCCTGTTTGCTTTAATAAGGTTTTTATTTACTCCTGTTAAAAGGTTGCTTGAATTGGATGCTCATAAAATTCCAGTTAAGCCGTTTTCTCCAAGTGTTTTATGATGGAGTTCCTGGTTGTTGTTTTATTTTATTACATTTATTATTCTGGGCTCTCAGCTAATAGGCAGGGATGGAGAGGTGGTGGTGTGGCTGCAGGTGACCTTTAGACTGCTGGAGGTGGCCCCTGTGGCTGCTGTCCTGGGGGGACATTGGCAGAGCCACAGACTGGGAGCAGGGCAGGAAAATGCCACGGAACTGGGAAATGAGAAGGTGGCTTGAATCGTGAGGAGAGGCCACATCTGGAGTGTGGTGTTCATTTCTGGTCTGTCTCCAGTGTTCAGGAAAGACGAGGAGCTCCTGGAGAGGGTCCAATGGAGGCCACAAACATGATGAGGAGTCTGGAGTGTGTGGCAGCATCGTGGGAAGGGCTGAATTCTGGAAACAAAATCCAGGGCTGGAGGGATGCCGTTGGTTAGAGTCAGGATTTCATGCAGAACTCCTGAGGTTGTGCTAGAAAAACATAATTATTTGAAATAAATACTGAAGGAAACATTCATGTTCTTTTTTTAAAGAGCTGGGTTAACTCAGTTCCCCTCCTTGTGCCCTCCAAGCTTGTGACAGGGACCTTGTCCAGCTGGGGATGAGCTCTGGGAATACCTGGACATGGGTGAGCTGCCTCACCTGAATCTGCTCTCCCCACCACCCCATCCCTCCCTGCTTGTGAGCCTCTGGTGAGCCTTGAGCTGCAAACCTCAGAGGTGCCCTTTATCCCTCCTTGAAAGACATTTTGCCTTGGTAATTAGAGTTAGTGCAATTCATGGCAATTGGCAAATTTGTCCATACAAAGATAAAGGGCAAAATGATTGTCCAGAGACTGGGAAGGAGGAGGGTGGGAGCTGGGTGCTGCCTTGCACTCCGTGTGTGTGTTATTGATACCATCCATCACTTCGGTGCTACCAGAAGAAGCTCTTAAAAAATATTTTTCCTTTTCCCTTAACAACCAGTGATCTGGTTGTTGCAGAAATTACATAGTTATAGCAGAAGGAATCTTTAAAGCCAAAGCTGTCAGCATCTTTATTTCATAAATAATTGCTGGTTCTTTTTAGCTGTTACTTAACGCTATCATTTTATTAATTCCTGCTTTCTGTTCCTGGGCTTATTTTTCTGTGTGCTGTTAACTGTGCTTATTGTGCTCCTCGTCAGCTCTCCCTGAACTTCTTAAAACTCCTGTCACTTACTCAGTGCTGCATCTGTCACTTGGTTGTGCCATTATGTGAGAGCTGCAGTTCCTGGCTGATCGTTTTTCACTCAATCCAAAAGCAGCAGTAAAGGAGGAGATTTCCTTTGTGCTGCAGGGGAAGTGCAGGGTCTGTTGATAGAATGGGAGGTCAAAACAGAAACAATTCCACTCTGGGGAGTATTAAGCTCTAATTGGATTTTTCTGAATCATAGAATCACGGAATGGTTTGGGGCAGAAGGGACCTTAAAGCTCATCCAGTCCCATGGGTAGGAACACTTTCCACTGTCCCAGGTTGCTCCAAGCCCTGTTCAACCTGGCCTTGGACACTTCCAGGGATCCAGGGGCAGCCACAGGTTCTCTGGGCACCCTGTGCCAGGGCCTCCCCACCCTCACAGGGAAGGATTTCTGCCATATATCTCACCTAAATTTCCTTTTAAATTTGAAGCCTTGTCCTGTCACTCCAGTTCCTGATGCAGAATCCCTCTCCGGCTTCCTTGTAGCCCCTTCAGATGCTGGAAGGTGCTATGAGGTCTCCACACAACCTTCTCTTCCCCAGGCTGAATGTTCCCAGCTGTCAGTCTGTATATTTTTGGGTATATCTGGGTTTTTGCAGTGCAGTGCCAAGGGGCCTCGGAGAGGAGCAGCCCGTGTCCTGTGGCTGCATAAGCCTCCGATTGTTCCCTGTGCCATGGGCTTGGGAACCTCTTCTTTCTCTGCCATAATTAAATTGAAAAAGTTTGGAAAATACTAAGCAGGGCTGGAATGTTTGGCGTGGCCTTGCTGGAAATGTGTGTTGGTATATTTTCACACTCCTCCCACAGTTGTCTTTGTGGTTTATTGTTGTGTTTTTTTGTTGTTTTGTGGGTTTTTTTGGGCCCCAGCCAGGAGCTGGGACCAGGCCAGGGATTTTTCTTTCAGTGCATTCAGCACTGTTTGTGCCACTCTTCAGTCTCTTAATTACCCAATCTTCTTTGGTTCATTGTCCTAGAAAAGTTCAGTCCATTCAGCAGGATCCTGCTCCGTGCTGCCGCCGGTTCCGTCGTGTGGGAAAGAAGGAATTTGAGGCAGCTCCCCAAATTTCACTTTTTGTCCTCAAAAAGCCACGCTGGCAAGGAGAGGTGGCCTGGCTTGGGAGATGGGGGACTTTGGGTGGGTTTGGCAGTGATGGGGACGTTTGTGACACAGATCCCTGTGTGAAATTCCAGGCTGGCAGGTGCCAGCTCAGAGGCAGGGAAGGACAATGCTTCCATGGGATGAGGCTTGTGACAGTGCATTAAAATGCTCCTAATGGAAGATTCTCATCTGCAGCCTGCCGGGGTCATGGTCTAAATTACTTGCAAAGGAACTGTAAAGACCCTGATGTAATTTACTGAGCAATAAAACCCATTAGAGGTAACATGAACCGGTAATTCTGAAATGGGAGTGCACAAGAGGTTGCGCTTTCTCAGTGAAATGTAGGTAAATCTCTTGCAAAAAAAAAAAAACCCAAAATATGAATAGTGTCTAGTTTTTACTGGGGTTAAAAAAAGGAAAAAAAAAAAAGAAGAAAATGTGGTCTGTGAAGAGGAACAGAATATTTTGGTGCATTATGGAAATGCCTTATAAAATCCTTAGCAGGTGGAAGCAGTAATGGGCTTAATACACCTGTGGGAGGTGAAGCAGGCTTGGGATCCTTTTGTGCTGGAAATGAAGAGCTGGATGGGAATCAGAATCCTAAACCTTGGCAGTTGGGGATGCTCACAGGGGTTTATACAGCCCGTGGTGGAACCTGGGTGGTTTCATGAGCCTTTTTACAAGTCACCAGCGTAACGAGACGAGTGGTTCTGATTTTTTTTCCTGTTTTTCTTTCCAGGATTTTTGCTCTTTAAAGACTATTGCATGAATGAGATTGATGAAGCTGTCCCTCAGCTGAAGTTCTACGAAGAGGTGAGTGCTGGTGATGGAGGTTTGTGCAGGGAGCAAGCTTGAGGGGATGCTGTGTCAGGGAATGCTGAGAGGGAAGCAGAGGGTCGGGTCCGTGGTGTGAAGCAGTGTGGACTGGTAGAAAAGGCTCTGGGATGAAGCTGCTGCTGTTGGGATGACACTGAAACCCTTCAGGCCTTCCCCCTTTTGCCTGTAGAAAAGCCAGCAGGGGACAGCTGGAGGGGATTGTAGGGTGGGAGCTGCCCAGATGTGGCAGGGCCGCAGAGGGGACACGAGAGGTGGCTTCAGGTGGATGAGCTGTGTCCCTTGTCAGGAGATCCCCCGGGAAGGAGCTGGCAGGCACCGAGCAGGGCACATCCCAAAGGATCAATAATTCCAAAGGATGCCCTGTCCCTCCCCAGCTTCCTCTGCCACACGGCTTTGAGCTCCAGCACTCCATTCATCCATTCCCTGTTCCATTCCCTGTTCCCAGGGAATCCTCTCTCTCCCAGGAGCTGCTTTCAGGGCAGACATGCACATGCCTGATGCTCAGGGTTAATTAGAGCTGGGGTAGCCTTGGCTGCCTCACTCTTGAGCTGATAATTTAACATTTTTTCTTGCTATCAGCACAAGCAGCTGGTATCAATTTGGAGATCAGTCCTCAGCAAGACTCCATTCCCCCAGCAGATCAGATACCTGCTGTCAATAAAGAATCTTTTTCTATCATTTCCATCTCTTCATACACTGAAGATATCACTGTCATAAGTAATCCAAAAAGGCCTCTTGTACCAGATTATTTAGCAAGATATTTTTAGCTGCCTCTTTATCTCTGAAACAATTCAAAATTGTATTTTTAGGTTATTAGCAAAGTGTTGCCTCGAAAGAATTTCAGTGCTTTGTCATGTACTTCTGGAAAAATCCCATTAAAGATATTTAAAGAGAGGTTCATTGTGTTTTCCTCTGTGGCATACCGGATCCAGGAGCTTTTCCTTTTTTTTTTTTTTAATATATATTTGATTTACTTGCTGCATTTATTACACGTGGAATAAGCTGAGTGCATTGCTACATTAAAAATCTCTTGATGTGGAAGAGCTCCATACTCCAGGGATTTCATATCGCTGCAGCTGGAGTCACGATCAGGCATTTAACAGGATGAGTGATTCATCCCAATGGGCTTCAGAAGGAAAAGAGAAGGAATTAAAAAAGAAAAAGGGGGGAAAAAAAGAAAAATAAAAGGAAAAAATAAAAGGAAAAAAAAGGAAAAAAAAATAAAAGGAAAAAAAAAAAAGGAAAAAAGAGCTTCTAAATACTTGACAAGAAATGTGTTCTGATCCCAGTTTTTGAGGACATCCTTTGTCTGCCCCTACCTGGAGGTTGCTGGGGAAGCCTTGGGTACCTGATGACACATTCCCTTCTCCCAGGGTCAGGAGTGGGGGCTGCTGCCCAGGGACAGGTTGTGTTACAAATGGGACACTCCCAGCTGTGCCTGGTGCTGGTTTTTGGGATGGCAGGGGGGGCTCTGCTGAGACCCCTCAGTGCTGGCTGCTGAGTTGGGTCCTTTACCAACCAAACTCTGAGGGACAGGAGGTTGTGCTCAAGTAAAGACAATCAGATCTCCATCAGGCTTCCTCCTGCACCGCTAATTATTTTGTGTCGTTGCATTAATTAAAAGCGTTTCTTGGGCAAAGACGTTTTGAGTCATTTTAATTATAAATTGGTATCAAGGGGGAAGCAGCACAGATGGCAAATCGGGGTGGGACTGGTGCCTTATCATGTCAGCAAACAAGAGGAGTACAGCTAGAGAGATACTGAGCTTAATTAATGTTCCACCTCCAGAGGTAGGTTGGTTCCAGTTTGTCTCTTGACAATTGGACTCGATGATCTTTGGAGGTTTTTTCCAACCTAAGCAATCCTGGGATTCTGGGGCACGGAGCAGGTTTGCTCCCTGACAGGGATCTGCATCCCAGGACTTCACAGGCTGGTGCTGGGAAGACCCAGGAAGTCAGAGCTCAGTCTTTCCCCTAATGACCTTGCACGTTTTTTTACATTTTGTCACTCCTGGAAGAGCTCTTACCCTAAATATGCTCCAGAGGACCCTTGGACTTGGTGAACTCCTTGTTCTGGAACTGGTTGTCAGGATTTGTTCTGTAATTGAACCATCTGGGATTGCTGTTGTTTCACCTGGAACATGCTGATCTCCTACAGCACACCTGAGGAAACTTGATATGTTTGGTAAAATTGTCTTTTAGCCACCTTTAGGGTTCAAATCCCACAGTGTAGCTGAGCTATGTGAACATTTTGAAATGTGCTTTATATCCTTCCTTGGACATCTGTACCTGTCGTGCTGTGATCAGGGAATTGTTTGGGTTGGAAGAAGCCTCTCAGCTCATTGAGTCCCACTGTTCCCTCAGCACTGCCAAGGCCACCTCTGAGCATGTCCCCAAGTGCCACATCCTGGTAAATCCCTGCAGGGATGGGATGGGGACTCCACCAGTGCCAGCTGTACCAGGGCTGGAAAATCCTAATATTAAAGAGAAATCTCCACTCTAACTGTGCTGGAGTCACCTGTTGCAGGTGATTTTTCATTAATAGAGAAAAGGATAAATTAAAATTCCAGCCTAAGTCCTGTTTTGACCCCTCTGAGTGAGAAATCTTTAGAAAATGAGTGGTTTGTGTGCTTGCAGATCAAGGAGTACGAGAAGCTGGACTCGGAGGAGGAGAGGCTGTCGCGGAGCCGGCAGATTTACGACACTTACATCATGAAAGAGCTGCTTTCCTGTTCCCACGTGGGTATCCTGCCCTTTTCCCTCTGCCTGGCACAGCACATCTGCTGTTCCATTCCCAGGCTGCTCTGGGTTTGGCCAAATTCAGAATATTGGGGGGTTTTTTTATCTTTTTTTTTCCCCTCTTTTTCGTGGTGTAAAGGTTGGTGGCGTGCTGCGATTTTCATTAAAATTTGGCATGCAAAGGAAGTATCAGGAGATGCATCTTTGGTTCTTTAGGTTAAGTCTCTGTTAACAAAAGGATGGAATTAAGTGCAGGGTGTGTGTTTAGAGATGTGGCTTAAGTCACTGAAAATACACCTTGTCTCCAGCTGAAGTTTGGGCCCACTGCTCTGTTCTTAACAGTTTTGTGTTCTCTCATTTGAAAGAAGGATTTGCAGGGTGGTATCATGCTTTGGGTGGAGGATTTAAGTGGGGTTTTTTGGGGTTTTTTTCACCAAAATGCATTATTTTATTAGTAAAAAGTCCATGTCTGCTTCTGGCTCGGGAGCTGTGCCTGTAAATGGGATTTTTCATGCATTTGTTAAAGGAGGATCAACTCCCCCTTTGGTTTTTACCTTCCTCCTCTTCATCTTTCCCTCTCCTGCCTTTCTGCTTCAGATTAATCCTGTTATTGGATCATTCTGCACATTTCACACTAAAATTCACTCTAATGCACCTGTGGGAGGCCCCATTGATTCCCCCTGGGGTTGGTGTTTCCATGTGAGGAGAAGAACAACAGTGCTGTGACCTGAAATGAAACTCCTGCCAGTTCCAACTGTTTGAAATCTTTCTTTTTCTTTTCCAAAAGCCTTTCTCAAAACAAGCTGTAGATCATGTACAAACACATTTAGCCAAGAAACAAGTGCCAGCCAGCCTTTTCCAGGTGAGCTTTCACAGTCTGAACATTCAGCTTCTCTGACAGAAAGTGACTTTGTAGATATTATTTAAAGAGACAGAATAAATGGGACTGGTACATATTCTGTGCTGTAAGTGGGATTGAAATGCTTTTCCAAGTCAAAATTACAATTTTGCTCTTCTTTCCTATAATACTTACGAGCCCATTTAGAAAAGCAAACTATACCTTGGTGTGTGTGAACAGAAGAGTTTTTATAGTTGTGTAATTTTAAGCCATTAAATGATTTGGAGTAAATCACTTCCCATCAGGAAGATGCTCATCCTGTCAGGGTGAACTGAGCTGCAGCAGTGGAGAAATTGTCTTATCCATCATGGGGGTGTTTGTAAGCTTGAATCTAAATCTGATGTATTTTTATATGCTGAGAAAATGTGGAGGTTGCTCCTGCTTCATCTGTTTTGTGCTCCTGAGCTGTTCTGGCTGTTGCCATGTGGTGATTGCAGTGCTGGGTGATGTCTCAGCACTAACTGGGGGGGAGGTTGGGCCATCACACACCCAGGGGAGGGATTTCCCTGGAAAAAGTCACCTGTGATTCCAAGGTACTGATCTCTCAGCAAGGACAGAGGGGAGAGAAGAGCCACAAAAATCAGGGAGCAGCTCTGGGAAGTTTGGATTCCACAATGTCACAAGGGGTGACAATGTATTGTTTAAATACATTTGGGAAAAAAAGAACTTTTTTGCCCCCACACCCCTGCCCCTGCCAAACCCTTAAGGTTTTCTAGCTCGTGAAAATACTTCATGTTTGACTTCAGGACACCTGCTCAGATTCCAAAAGCCAAATAAAGCTAAAATGCTTTGTTGAGGCTTCTTAAGGACAACCCAGGACGTGCTGCAGCTGTGTGGGGCCAAGGAGAGTTCTCTGTAATGGATGGGATTGAAAAAAGCCATTTCTTGTCTGCTTAAACACTAATTGTGTTTCCTCACCCTTTTTAGCCATATATAGAAGAAATTTGTGATAGTCTCCGAGGAAAAATATTTCAGAAATTTATGGAAAGGTATGAACATGGAATATAACCTGAATTATCTGCCTAATGTAGTGGGGAGCCAGGTCCCTTCAGTACTGCTGTAAATAAGGCTAAAAATTGGTATTAATACACCATTAATCAGCTGGGATTTATCAGCAAAATACCCAGCTTGGTGGGATGTCCTGATCAGTGTCAGGATGTGGGAGTGGAAGAGCTGGAAAGCCGAGGGATTTCTCAGGCACAGCAGGGAGAGGTTGGAGTTTGGGCTCCAAGGTGTGAAAAGGCAGAACTGGAGTTTTGGGGATGTTCTCTGAGTGCCCATCTGGGACTGGGCCCCTTGAAATGAAGGTGTAATAAAGGATTGAAGGCTGGCTCAGCAGAGCAGCCCTGTCCTGCTCTTGTGTCAGGCTCTGGAAAGCTCAGCTGCCACCCAGCAACACCCAAATCCACTCTCTAAACTGGTTTAGTGCCATTCTGTGATAATTATGAAAATGCCTCCATAAAGCTGTTATTTCTTACTTTGAGAACAAATACTTAATTATTCATGTAGGAGTAAACAACTGTTTTATTTGTTTTTTCTCCCCAAAGCCTGTGGTATTGCTGATGTTTTTTCCTATTTTAAAATACGAGTTTAAAATGTTCCTTGGAGTATATGGAGGTTCATTAACATAAATCGAGCTGCCTCTGTTTTCTTATCATTATCTTCCTCTTGGTGTAATTTAAATGTTTGTTAATACCAAATGAAGTTGTTTAAAAATAGGAAACCATCTTTGAATGGTTGAAAACCCTGTGAGAGAGATGTGGGGACACACTGAGCCCTTCCAGGGACAAGGTTATCTGCTCTCTTCCTCTCCCAAGGATGTAAAACATGGAGTGTGTGCTCTGCCTAGGAATTGTTTTTCTTGGTGGGGGTAAGATTACAGTTGGTGAAAGGAAGGCTGTCATTTATTAAATACCACCCCACGCCCTAGCTCAGACAAGATTTTAAATATCAGAGTCTTGACATTTCCTGTAATACTCTGCACAATAGTCTCAGACAACTTTTAAACTTTTTTCTTTTTTTTTTTTTCTTTTGCAGTGACAAGTTTACTAGATTTTGTCAATGGAAAAATGTAGAGCTAAATATTCATGTAAGTACTTACAAGTATATTTATCTTGTCAGAGGCTGATACAGGAAAGAGAATGTTCAGTTTCGAATCCTGCTCTGCAAAGGCCTCATTAAGGAAGGTGGTGGATGTCACTGCTCTGCTATTCTTAGGCACAGCCCTGATGATTCCTGTCTGGACGTCCCCTCTGCCTTCCTCTCTTAATAGAATTTGGATTTTTTAATGGCTGAAAGAGCTGAACTGCCAGAATTGCTGCTCTTTATCAGCCCTGATCTCCGTTTGTCTCCCTTTCCCACTCCAGTTGTGCACCCTCTGAACCCCTTCCCTTGGCCTCTGCTTTTGTCCCTCTGCACTTCTCTGTGACAACTTGGGCCGTAAAAATATCCCTGACTGAGACTGGCAGTTTTTGGGAGCAGCCTCATTCCCCTTATCCCTTCTTCACATTGTAGTGCTTCCAAGTACATGGAAATATCAACGAGAAGGGGCTCCTTTTCCAACACAATAAATGATTACACTCGAAGATCTCAACACACTCAGGGATCATTTAGATGCTTTCACAGTGAAGTTTTTTAATTTTGAAAAATGAAGGTTTATTTTGTCGTTTCTCTTTTCCATTTGCAGCTGACCATGAATGATTTTAGTGTACATAGAATAATAGGAAGAGGGGGATTTGGTGAAGTGTACGGCTGCAGAAAAGCAGACACTGGAAAAATGTGAGTATCACACTCTCTGTGGCAGAGGTGGTTGTAAACTCTGGGCTAGCAAGGAAATCCTTCTGATCATTTCATAGGAAATCACTGGAAAGCAACATCACCCTGCTGTAAAGTTCTTTGGGAGGCAGTTCTGTCCCCAGAGGTTCTGATTCCTGGCTCACTGGAGGCTCAGTTTGCTCTTGGATCCTGTTCCCTGCCATGCAGGGGCTCAGTCTCACACAGCTCCTGTGGGCACATGGAAATATGGAAATGTCCCATCAAAACTGCTGGAAAATGCACATTTGTTAAAATCAGGTGTGTGCTCCAGCAATTCCCTGCATCAGAGGCTGCCAGAGCACAGGGATGTTCCCATGGAAGCCGTGGTGGCTGCTCAGGTGTCACCTGCTCCAGGAGGAGCTGGGGGTGCTGCAGGAGCCTCTCCCCAGTGCTGGGCTGTGCCATTCCCAGTGTGCTGTTCCCAATGTGGGGAATTGCATCAGTGCCTGCCCCACCTGTGGTGAAAGCAGCAATCCCTGCTGCCATTTGGAAGGGGATATCCCAGTGCTGGGCTTGTGCTTCCCAGAGCTCTCTGTGGGAACTCCAGGGTCAGCACCGGGTGGTTTTTTATTCTCTTTGTGATCTCACCATTCACAAACCTCCTCTGATCATCAGATTTCCATTTCTGGGCATCGTTGTCCTGTGATGTTCTGATCTGAACAGCTGGGCATGGTTTTAAGCAGTTGATCTCAATATCAACCCATTTGTTTACACCCCTCACCCTTTCTTCTTGCTTTTTTCTCCTAACAATTTCAGTTAAACATCCCTTCCAAGGGAGCAGGGCATGTGTGAGGTGCCCTGTGTCTGGTTCCAGCTGGCTCCCCTGGCACCTGTGTGTGCCTGACACCCCTGACAATAATAAACTTCTGACTCTGAACAAGTGGAAGACATCTTAATGTTGCTATTATTATATTCAGTATTTCTGCAGTGACTTCAAGTATTTATATTAATGCTCTTACTAACAACGCTGGCTTTATTCTTGCTTTGGTACTTTTTGTCTGTGTACAATTCATTCATTTGTCCATGTACAAAAATAAACATTTTATTTAGCTTGAGGCACACTCAGCAGGCAGTTCTTAGAGTCCCAGCCCTCTCTGTGTCTGAGTAGGGCTCTGGCAGGAGGTGAATAAACCCTGAGAAGTGAGGACAGGAAAAGTGAAGCAAAGGACAGGTTTTATCAGGTATAAATAGAGCAAAGAGAAGTGAAATGTGGGAAAACCAACCTTCTTTTCCAAATTTGAAGCAACAGTTTACACGAGGTTCAGCTTCTGGGTAGAGGTTTGGTTTCATTCTCTCTTGATCCAAACCTGTTTGCCCATCCCTAACCCAGATCCCATCCCCTCTAGATGGCTGCCTGTGCTGCACTTAGAGCCTGCAAGGAGCGTGGGAAGCCTCCCCTCCCTCCCAGGTAACACCAGCAGTGTTCACTGAGCACCCACACACCCGAGGCTTCTGCCAGGCACCCCTGCAGGGACCTCTAGAGAGGGGCCAGGAGCAGGATGCAGCCAGCATTCCAGGGAGAGGGACAGCAGGACAGTGACAGAATTGATTTGGGACAGGTTGCCCAGAGAAGCTGTGGCTGCCCCTGAATCCCTGGAAGGGTCCAGGGTTGGATGGGGCTTGGAGCCCCATGGGATAGTGGAAGGTGTCTCTGCCCATGGAATGGGGTGGAATGGGATGAATTTAAGGTCCCTTCCCACCCAAACCATTCCATGATTCTGTGATTTCCATCAGCCTCGAACATCCCCAGTCCCTCTTTCTGGTCAGGGCAGAGTCAGGGGTTATTTTTACTCACCCTCCACAGACAACTCAGCAAGAACACATGAATAATATTCCCAGTCTGGAAACTTAAAAATTCACCCTCACTCCCCCACTCCCAGCAGGCTGATGTCAGGAATGACGTGGCTGTTTTTGGGAGCTGCAGCTGAGGTGAAGCCCCAGGGCTGGCACAGTGAGGCACTGAAGCACTGCTGTAATGTGGTGTCTTCCTAAAAATCCCTGGGTGCCCATGTCTAGGAGTGTTCTGTGGAGGAGCACAAGTGTCCTTCTCACTGATGTCTATTAATGAACTCACCCAATGTCTTGGAAGAACACCCAGCCTGTAGCATATCCTCCTGGGGTTGGTGGTTGTTAGGGTAACATCCTTTGTGAGCAAAATTTTATTAATTTGTGTAGCACAGATGGTAGGAGACTAAAAAAGCTTTCTTGTGTGTATCTGACCTTTTTCTGAGTAGAAAGAAAATTAAGGGGGGAAAAAAAAAGTATATACATATAAAACTCAGTGTGTGTTCGAGAAGATATTGCTTTCCTGGTAGGGTTGAAACTGTTGGAATTAAATGGAACCATAACAGAGTTTCTGTTATTTAATTCCTATGGCAGATCCTTGCTTGTAGGTATGAGAAAATGAATAGATGTTGTGTAATTCCTGTCTCACTGTGATGGCTTGGACATGGAATTATTTGTTAAAGCACATTTCTCTGCGAGGAGGCTTCTGCTGGAGATGTGTTAATTCTGGGAGGTTTGGGAGGTTTCATGTTTAGCCTGAAATGATGTTTTTAGTCCTGGGTTTAAGTCTTTTAGTCTTTCTTGCTTACAGGACCCTGTAAATGTGCATGGCCTGGCTGCAGGTGAATAGTACTGACAGAGGAGTTTTTTGTGCTTTTTCTGAATTAGGTTTTTTTTTTTTTCCTCAGGTATGCAATGAAATGTTTAGATAAGAAGAGAATTAAGATGAAGCAAGGAGAAACATTAGCCTTAAATGAAAGAATTATGCTGTCTCTTGTCAGTACAGGAGTAAGTATCACTATTTGTTATTCTTTTTTTCTTCCATGTAATGGAAAAGCTGTTGCATATAATGCATATTCCATCAATTCCATGGTGTGAGATGCAAAAATTAACCCCTACTGGAGCCTCCCCCTGATCCTTGCAATGTGTCTGAAATGAGAAGGGAAAACCAAACTTGCTTGATCCATTTGGGTCCTACAGAATGAGATCTTTGCTGCAGAGGCTTGAGGGGGTGCCCATTTCTGAGACAATTCATCCTCCCCACCTCCTGACTTTTAAAATATCCTTTTCTTAACTATTTCTGTTTGAAACTTTTCCAAAACACAATTCTGTCTTGTAAAAAATATGTCCTTTTTTTTGCTCTAGCCCCATAGTGCTTTAGTAGATTCTAAAGTGCCACTGCAGAGGAAACTCCAGTTCATCCTCCCTTTCCTGTTACTCTGATACCCAGTTTTTGGTTTTGATGTACTGCAGCTGAGTCAAGGTGTACCAAACCTGTGTGCCCATCTAGTCTGCTTACAAATTGCATTAAAATTGGATTAATTGGAATTAAAATCAAACACAAGTTGAAACCCATCACTGGTGTGTGCAAAAAGCCAGCAGCTGCCTGGTGTTGGCTGCCCAGCCCTGGGGTCACTGAGCTGTGTTGGGCTCACAGAAATTCCAGGCAGCATTGGAGGTGGCTCTGCCCTCCTTGCAGTGACACCGTGGTTGCCATGGCTACTGGTGATGCTGGCAGCAAAGTTCCCTTCCCTCACCTCGTGGTGCATGAATTAAACCCTCAGTGTGGGAGCACAGCCCCCATTCCCAGCAGCCAGGGGGGGAATGAGCAAGAATCCTCAGTGGGTTTGTTCCAGGCTGTGCAAAGAGCAGGATTCCCTCCTGCAGGGGCAGAGAGCAAACAGTGGGATTTCTTCTCAGGGATCAGGGCTGTGTCCCCAGAGATCTGAGGATCTTTTCTGTGGGACAGACTTTGAAGATCCTTGAGTCCAGGTGTTATCCCAGCATGGCCACCAGTGAGCCAAAGCTCCAGGGAAACCTTACAGCCCCTTCCAGTGTCTAAAGGGGCTCCAGGAGAGCTGGAGAGGAACTTGGGACAAGGGGGAATGGCTTCCCACTGCCAGAGGGCAGGGTTGGGTGGGATTTTAGGAAGGAGTTCTCCCCTGTGAGGGTGGTGAGGCCCTGGCACAGGTTGCCCAGAGAAGCTGTGGCTGCCCCTGGATCCCTGGAAGTGTCCAAGGCCAGGTTGGATGGGGCTTGGAGCAACCTGGGACAGTGGAAGGTGTCCCTGCCTTGTGGGGGTGGAACTGAATGAACTTTAAGGTCCCTTCCACCCCAAACCATTCTGGGATCTCTGATTTCAGACTTTTTAATCAAGTTAATCTGTTTTCACCAGAGATAAGTTGAAGCTTGTCCACATGTGTCAGGATTCCTGAAAACCAGTGGGGAGTAGGCTGTAGCATTGACTAGACAAGAAATCGAGGAAAATGAGTAATAATTGTCCCATTAGCTTCAATTTGTGATTCTGTGGCTCCAGCACTGAATGGGAATTTGTATGTCTGGAGATCAGAAGAGAAACTAGTTCAGGAGCTTCTGGTGGAGGCAGTTTTCTCACAGGGTGCTTTGAGCAGGGGGAGCAGCAGGAGGAACCATTTCTTTCTTCCTTTAAGGATTATCAGCTCATTAGAGTGACATTTCTTCCAGATTCTCAGAAATTTGAAAGACTTTGAAGAGAGCTTTGGTACAAAGTGCTGCTCATTCGGGTCAGCTACACCTGGGCAGCAGAGGCTGGAGCACTTGGAATATTCAGGATGAGCTAGGTTTGAAAGAGGTGGAATAAGAGAATTCCTTCAATCCCTGCAGGGAAGCTGGGGGGCTGCAGTGGCACGTGCTGTGCCCAGGGACGGGAGTTCAGCGCTGCCCAGAGCAGAATGGAACTGGGAAAGTTCATTGCAGCACAATTAGTCATTTAACTGGGAACCCAGCTGTCTCTGCAAAACACATCCCAACAGCTGTGCAGCTGACACAGCTGGTTGTGCAATCAGTTTCTGTCCATCCACCTAAAGCTCTGGCATTCCCCAGCACTCCTGCAGCAGGGAGCTCCCATGCTGGCATCGGTCACAGCCGCCTGGTGGGAGCAGCTTTGCCTGGGTTCAGGGGTACAACAGGCACCTCTGCAGAGCATCTGGAGCCTCTTGGATAAGCCTGGGGACACCAAACTGGGCTCTGCAGGGCTCGGTGTCCCTCGGTGTCTTTGCTGTGTCACTGTGGTGTAACGGGGACAAACTGTCACTGAGCTTTGGGTTTCCTCTTCTGCAAGGCACAGGCCCCCGTCTTCCCCTCCCACACAGACCTTCAGGCTGGGAAGGCGTTGTGAAATCCTTGGAAGGTCACAGAGTAGGGAAAAGAGTTTACTTTCTGTTAAATATTTAATTCCTGTAGTAGCCAGTATTTGCCAGTAATTTCTGTTCAAAAAACTGGAAGGTGGAAATCACCAAGGCGGGGATGGACCCTACGAAAGCAGCCAGCCCCAAGGTGCTGTTTGGGGGAGGAAGTGCTTATTCCACCAATCTTCTCCTGAGGGTAGGAGGGGATCATTCCATCTGTCTGTTGCAAGACCAGGGGCCGTGCAGGGCTCTTCTCTGTTGTGGCTACCAGTATTTTTTTCCTTCTCAAAAACCTCAGCAGTTCAGCCACCTTACCCAGATCTTCTCGAGATCATTTGATTCAAGATTCCCTCCAAGGGATGAGAAATACAATCTCAGAATCCTAGAACATCCTCAGTTATCCCTGCCCAGGACAGCCCAGGAGTCCCACCCATGAGGTGGGTCTGAGATAATAATCTGGTTTTTTGGAGCAGAAGTGGTATTTGGTTTTCACGTGTTTCAAGCAGGGACTGGCACATCTTTGAGTGACACATCAGGACAGAGCTGCCCTCCAGTTAAAATGGGACACAGCTGCTCTGAACACCTTTGTCCCCTCTTTGCTGTCACTTTGTGCCCCAAAGCCGAGTGCTTGGCTTTCAGGGAAGAGTCAGAACTGAAGGTTTCCTCCTAGAGCACTTTTTAATGTGCTAATGTCTTTAAAATATCACATTTCTACTTTATTTTTGTGGTTCCTCTAATATTATTTTTTCCTTCCACATGATTTATTACCACAAATTTGACTTCAGCAGTTCTCTGGACTCAATCCAGGATTGTTTGGATGTAAGGAACTCTTTCCAAACTGGTTTTAATTCACACATTAATGTCATAATGTTGCTTATTTTCATCAGAGCAGAAACTTGACTGCAGTGAAGAATTGCTCTCCTGGGAAATTGGTTTTATTGCTTGATGTGTCCTTTAGAAAATAACTGTAGGAGTTTTTTATTTAAAAAAAAAATTATGCTGTAAAATACTCTTTTGCTGTTATTTTTGTGTCAGGAAAATACTGCAGTACAGTTTTTCTCTCTGTTAAGCAGGGAGAGGGTAGTGATGAAATTATGAAATTATGTGAATGCACAAAAATGAGTTATGCATCACATTTACACTTCCAGATAACTTTTAATTTTTCAAATCCATAAAAATATAGGCAAGCTATGTTCTGGTGTAGAAAAAAACCCCTTTTATTTGTCTATGTGTGGTGTTTAAATTCTACCACTAAATCCTTCTGGGTAATTAGATTGCTCTGAAATTTTAGGAGCCCTCCTTGGGGACACTTCTGAATTACCCAGTCGATGCAGGAAATTAAGTTAATAATTCTGCTAAAGCTGCTGTTGTGAAGTTAAGTGGCAGCTACAATAATCCCCAGCACAGAGTTCATAACCAGAGGTGGTATCTCCTGTTAGACACCACATCAGGCTCCTTATCTGTAGGGCCATTTAGGAATTTGGCTTTTTATTTTTTATTTTTTTAAATCCTGGCTGTTGTGCAGGTGTTTCACCCCCACCCCTCCCCTCTGTAGGGAGCCTTTGGGGTGAGCAGAACTTAAAGCACAGTTGGGTTGGAGCAGGGTGGGATGTACCCAAAGCACTGTGGGGATCCCTGGGGTTCCAGTCACATCTAAAACCTTTCTGTTTGAACCTCGTGGAAGGATGAAGGGGGCTCTGAAGTGTCCCTGTCCCTCCCTTTTCCTCTCTCTGGAGCTGGCCCCACGCTGCCCAAGGCCGCTGTGTTTTGCTGTTTCTAAATTGGGAAGGGAGGGAGTTCCTGTCAGAGATTCCCGGAGCTTTCCCTTGTCCGGCGCCGGGCGCGTTGTTGGGGTGACGTGGGGGCCACGCTCTGCTTCCTGCAGGGTGTCCTGGGCTCCTTTGGGATCGGCTCCCTGCCCCCCTTGGAGCTGTGGGATCGGATGTGGGATGGGGGCAGCACAGCCATTCCTGGAGGGTTCACTGCAGGCTCACCAAACAGCCCTGGTTCTGTGCCACAGCCTTCCCTGGAAGGTGTCCCTGCCCATCTGGAACAAAATGAGCTTTAAAGTCCCTCCCAACCCAAAGCATTCCATGATTCCATCCCAAACGGCTTTGGAGAAGAAGTTGATGAAGTGATAGCCAACCCCAAGAGCCTCCTGGCTTGTATCAGCAGTAATGTGGCCAGCAGGACCAGAGCAGTTCCATTCTTCATGGAAAGGCTTCTCCAGCCCTGGCACAGCTGCCCAGGGCAGGAGTGGAGTCACATCCCAGGAGGGATTTAAGAGATGTGTGCACGTGGCACCTGGGGACAGGGGTTAGTGGTGGCCTTGGCAGTGTTTGGGGATGGACTTGATGATCTCAGAGGGCTTTTCCAACCTCAGCAACTCTGTAATTATGGATTAGCCCTTGCATCCAGCACAGGCCCAGTGCCAGCTGCTGCTGTGGGGTGTGTCCCGGAGGTACCAGCACATTGGGAATAAAGATGTGTTTTCCCAGTGGAATTCTTTATGGCTGCTTGTTTTAACCATGGGGTGAATTAAGGTTCCAGGTGCATCTGGAGGTGGGGTGTAACCCATCCCTGCCCTGACTCCTCTACTCTGACCCCCTAAACTTGCTCCCACCCCCCTCGTGTTGTGGGTTTTGCACGATCTGAACGTTGCTGTTGCTGCTTCCTGGACATTGTAACGCTCCAGAATCCCAAATTCCTGCCTGGAGTGTTCACATTCCTTCCATCCTCTGTTGGAAATGCTGCTGGGAGCCCAACACCTTCACTGTCACCTGGGCAGGGCCCTCCCAGGGAGACAGGGGTTACCAGGAGTGAGGATAGAACTTGGGAATACTGGCAAATAGCAGGGGGGAAAACACCAGCTGTATTTTTAGCTTTCCTAAGTCACACTTTACTCGTTGCCCGAGGTGAAACCTCTTTGCTCTTGCCTTGCAGGACTGCCCTTTTATAGTCTGTATGACCTATGCCTTCCACACCCCTGACAAGCTCTGCTTCATTCTGGACCTCATGAATGGTAAGCAAAACTTCACCAGATGATGACGATGATGATGGTACAGGAATTTTGGCAGGAGGATTGCTGAGATGGTTGGTCCCTCAGCTCTGTGAGCTGATTTATTCAGCTCTCCACAAACCAATGTGTGGTACAGCCTTTTGCTTGTGTGGAAGTCCTCTGCTGGATTAGTCACTGAATGCAAGTGTTTATGAAATAAATGCATTTTAAAATGGAGTTTCAGACTGATCAAATCTCTGGGTGAACTTTCTCAGCGATTTTGTCACCACATAGTCTTGCAGAGGGTGAGGCTGTGTGCTCCACAGGTGATAAAGAACCTACAAAAGCTGTGCTGTTCCCTCACAGTGCCACCCTGTCTGCCTGCAGGGTAAGATTTTCCTGTTCATTGAGTAACATCTCAATTCTGCTCGTTTCAGGAGGAGATTTGCACTACCACCTCTCCCAGCACGGAGTGTTTTCTGAAAAAGAGATGAGGTTTTATGCTACTGAAATCATCCTGGGGTTAGAGCACATGCACAATCGCTTCGTGGTGTACAGAGACCTGAAGGTAATGGTTGGGTGGGTGCCTGCATCCACACAGGCCCATGGATTACCTCACCTGAAACCTTCCCTTGGCAGGATTATTTCTTTATCTGCCCGGTTTTTGTAATAAGGTTTCAAAGTCCTTCTAATCTGGGCCATTATCCAGTTTAACCAGCTTGGGAGAGGCTTCCTGGGGGTCACAGTAAATCCTGTGCAGTGTTATTTATCTCCCTGATGGGAGTCATGGAGAGGATCTGGTATATTCCTGGGAGCTCTGAAAGAGACCTCTGTGTGTGTGTGATGGGGGACAACAGCAGGGAAGATGCTGGGAAGTCAAGGACAGGTGCCAGAGAAGGGTCCCTGGACCAAGTGACAGCACAAGGGGATGAAAGTCTGCCCAGAGACTGAGAATTAAAGGTGTGAGAGCCACACACAGACCCTGCTGTGAAGAAACCAAGAGCAGCTTGAGGCCAGAATGGATTATTCATTTATTACCTGCTTTGTGTTTCAGACCTTGCCTGGTTGTTGTTCTCTCCTGGTATTCAAGTCTTTCATAACCTGTGGAGTTGATGGTAGTGCTCTGGGAGGATGTAGATTTTTATCTGCAAAGTGCCTGGTCTATTGCTGTCAAATAAAAAAAGGGGCAGTTAGCAATTACCAGGGAGTATTGATGTTTGAGTTGCTGTGCTGTGAGAGTTTGCACTTTTGTCAGCTGAGCAATACCAAGCACTCACCTCCCTGTGTTGGTTTCCAGCCTGCAAATATCCTGCTGGATGAACATGGGCACGTGAGGATATCAGACCTTGGGCTGGCTTGTGACTTTTCCAAAAAGAAGCCACATGCCAGTGTGTAAGTATTGAATCTGGGTGCTCTGCTGCACGTACAGGTAGCACTAAATACATCCTGAATTTGTCTTTATCATTTCACTTTGCCTGAAGGGGAGGAATGACACTTGTGTGGCCCAGGCTTGCTGAGCTGGAGGCTCTAATGAGGTTTTTTGGGCTCCTCTGCCTGTTTTCCTGCACAGTTGTAGCAGCTGATGTGTAGGCATGGCTGGGAGATGACACATTATTTTGGGATGATTCACTGCTCAGAGAAGAACCCCACTGAGTTAAAGTACCAGATTGCTTTAATTGTCCCAAGCTGGTAATTAAGTATTCCCAAACTGACTAAAATCCTGGATTTATTGTGTCTTTGTCTTTCTGGATCTCCTTAGAACTGGAGGCAAATTATGTTCCTTTCTTGCCATCAGGCTTTAACTAGGATCTGAATTCCCAGAGTTGTGTGTGGATTCACATCTTACCTGGCACATTTTATTCTTAAGTCCTCAATTGTCCTGTTTGAGTCTCGGAATTTATGCAAAAAGGGGAACTCCAGCCTGTCACACCTTAAAAGATTAGCAATTCAGTAGCTTCTAGAAAAAAAAGTCCATATGTTTTGAGTATGTCAAGGGTAAAAGCAATACCTGGTGGCTGCTTCTAGTGGTGCCCAGGGCTGAGCTCAGGAGTGCTCACACAGGTGACACACGAAACCCATTGGGAGCAAAATAAAATTGTTACAATCAATTCTTTCCAAACTGAGCTGCCTTACAGAGAGAACACCGATTTTGAGTGGTTTTGTTTGCAGTGATGGATGTAGTGAATGTTGTGTGCTGTTGTGCTCTGCAGAGGAACCCACGGGTACATGGCCCCCGAGGTGCTGCAGAAGGGCACAGCCTACGACAGCAGCGCCGACTGGTTCTCCCTGGGCTGCATGCTCTTCAAGCTGCTGAGGGGGTGAGTGGGGCTCCTGCCTTGCCTTTGGGAGCCTGGGGGGGCCTCTGTGGGTGTCCCTTTGGAATATCAGGACATCACATGTCCCACATTGTCTGAAATGATCCCTCGGTGCTGAGCCACGTGAGACAAAACCAGGCTTTTCCTTCCAAACCAAACCAAACCCAAGCCCTGCTTCCTGTAGTAGCTACTCCAGATGTGGGACATAAGGAAGGCAGGTCCTTTGTCTGCTCTTTGAACTGCTGCTGACAGCAGTGTACTCCTCTCCTGGCAGCTGGTTGCATTTTAAATGCTGTGATGTTACTGCTTGGAGTGCACTAAGCAGCTCTGTTAAATCATGGGCTTCATGTTCTGCTGAGAGCTGGTGTTGTGGGGAAGCTCTTGGCTGCACTGGGCCCTTTTTGGGTGCTGCTCAGCCTTCCCTCCAGCAGGGTTTGGATCCTGGATCCTTCCATTTGCTGAATCTGGCCTGTTACCTTATCAGCGTCCAAAGGTCCACGATAATTACAGCTTTGTCAGCAGTCACCTTCTCATTAAGCTTACGTGTCTAGAATTGATTAATACCATGGGATTTATCTGAGCAGTCAGCAAGCACTGATGGGCAAGTGCTTGTTGAAAATGGCATCTTGGCTGTTAATGGCAAACCAGAAGAATCTGAGGCTTTTTCACAGTGCTTCTCTGCAAAGATTGATCGTGAAGTCATCCTGTGTCCTCACACATAATTAATTATAAGCTTTTATCTCCATCCAGGCACTGCACAAAGGAAGGTCAGTGCGTGACTTGTGAATTGAACTCCATAACTGTATCAATTTAACATTAATTGTGCACAAAACAGGCTATGTGAGGGTGCACATAGAGAAAGAAGTGTTTAAATTGCTGGTCTTTGAGCTGTGATTCTCCCTGGCAGTGATGTTCAGGGTGGTATCAGTGCTCAGCCAGAAGCCAGAGCATTATTCACAGTGAACTCTGGTTCCTCATCTGTTCTGAATCCAATTAAGCACATCCCAAAACAAGGGCTGGGCACATGGTGCCATTTCTTGGTGCTTGGTAAATTTAGTCTGGCACAGAATCTGCCCATAAGTCGCCAGTGAATCATTTTCTTCCCTGATCTACTCAGAGCCTCCTTGTCAGAGTACATGAGGCTGTGTGGGAACCATTTACCTGTCACGCTAAAAAGAGAAATATTGGGAGTCCTGGTCTGTCCATTGCATCCATCAATCAGAAGATTTTTGAGGATAAAAGGAAAAGAACTTGGGAGTAACAGGTCTCCAGTTGAAACGTGCTGGTGCACTCAGCCATTGTGGCAAGGCAGAATGCTTTAGAATAGCTAATTAATGGAATTGATAAGTGAATAACGTTTTGATTTTGAAAAATAATCGTCCCCTCAAGGTTTTGAAGAAAAGAAGCAGGGAGTATATCCTCAGTGTAATTAAAATATCTCTTACTACAATGCTGCTTCTTTCTTTCACGAAGGGCTGTGTGATAAATCTCTAAAGTGCCACAGTCTTCCATAGCTTAGAGGCAAATTCAAACTCAAACCAGAATTAGGAAGCAGGAAAGGGATAAAGCTGATAATATACCAGATACCATCAGATCTCTTCCCAGTGGCTGATGCTGTGGGATCTGTGATTACTTTCTCTTTTATCTCCTTACTCTCTGTGCTGGGGAGTGGTGAGTTCAGTGGGTCATGCTCAGCTTCCCTATAGAAATCCATGGATTTAAATCCCTGTGGGTGATGGCTGCTCAGGCTTTCCTTGTTGGTTGAGAGCTGATCAGGTGTAATTGGTGAGGCATTTGAAACACATCTTTAAGGCCAGGTCAGTCACTGTTTAAGGATTACCCAACTTTGTGCTCACCTTCCTGTGGATCAGATTGTTCTGCAGGACAGGGTTGATGAGGGGGAAGGATGGGACTAACAGGATGCTCCACTCTTTTCTGGCATTGCCAAAGCTGAACTACCCTGATCTGCTTTATATTAATAATTTCACATTTATTAGTGGGTTTTTTTTCCTTCTTTCCACAGGCACAGCCCTTTCAGGCAGCACAAAACCAAAGATAAGCACGAGATCGACCGGATGACGCTCACCGTGGTAAGGCCTGGCCTCAGTGACATCCCCGTGTTCCCCTAAAACTGGGACCCCCTGCTCTCCCAGAGAGCTGGATTTGCACCTGGCAGAGCAGTTAAACACCAGCAGAGACAAGAAAGCAGAACACAGCACTTCCATCGTGGAATATCTCTTTGTGCTTCCTTTCTCCACAGAACGTGGAGCTCCCGGATTCCTTTTCTCCCGAGCTGAAGTCCCTTCTGGAAGGGCTCCTGCAGCGGGATGTGAGCAAGAGGCTTGGGTGCCAAGGAAGAAGGTAGGTGTTGTCTTCTCCTTGGACCTCTGCCTTGAAAAATTTCCACTTCTCTGTCAATGAGTGAACTCATTTCAAGTGAAAATCTGCTTCCTGTTGTGAGGATTTTAATTTTGGAAAGAGAACATTAAAAAGTGCTGCTGCATGGAATTACATTTCAGCTTCCTTCAGTTTGGACATGTTTTTTTTTGAACAATTTCTGTCCTTAAAGCCTTTCCCCTGAGTTCCCTGCAGTCATGCTTGCACTGGGTGGTGTTCCTCCTTCTTGTCCCTCGGTTGTTTTTCTGGTTTTGCCTGATCTGTTTTGGCATGAAGTCATATGACTTGACTCAGACATACTGATAGGGAAAATTGATTGTTTTTATTGTATCTGTAATGATAGGAGCATATTACATACAAAAAAAAAACCCCAAAAACAAGCTAATCCCAAAACCACCCAGCAAAAAGCTGTGAATATTTATTGCTGGTGCTGCCTGTGTCATTTCATTATTCTAAGGAAAAGAGCTTTTGTTTTGTTTCTTGACTACAAAACACTCCTTGTTCCTGCCAAGCTCACCTTGCTGTGTAGCTGTTCATGAAATTGTTATCTCCTGTTTAAAAAGACACTGTGAGACTGGGAGAGAAAAGGAGAGGAGTAAACAACTGTTGGGAAACCATTGGGATGTGTGATAACAGGTAATGGTCACACCTGAGCCTGGGGCTGGCTCCAATTCCATTGGGAGATTCAGAGGGTTTTTGTCTTGGAGCTCTCTTTGATAATGACCCGAGATTGCTTTTCCCTGGGGCCTGACAAGAGATAGTTAATTATTTTCCCATAAAACTTGTGTAATGTGAAATGGTGTGGAGTAATGTGGTTATTTACAGGCAGTGATTGGGATCTGACCCACATCAGTGTTTGGGGCCTGACGCAGAGCAGATTTTGGGATCTGACCCAGAGCAGTGTTGGGATCTGACACAGATCCATTTTGGGGATCTGACCCAGAGCAGGTTTTGGGATCTGACCCAGAGCAGTGTTGGGATCTGACACAGATCCATTTTGGGGATCTGACCCAGAGCAGGTTTTGGGATCTGACCCAGAGTATTTTTGAGATCTGACCCAGAGTATTTTTGGGATCTGACCCAGATCAGGTTTAGGGATCTGACACAGATCAGTGTTGGGATCTGACAAGAGAAGTATTGTTATCTGTTGGGAATAATGAAGTGCCATCAGGAGTTCCTGCCTGCCAGCCCTAGAGCACCATTCCAAGTGTTTCCACATGAAAATCTTCTCTCTCCTGTCGCTTACTGAAGAATTCTTAGGTTTTTCTTAAAAAAAAAAGCATTTCCCTGATGTTCTCAAGTGATAGAAATGAGACCTTTGAGGGCTTTGTATTTCTTGAACCCACTTGAAAAGCCCCTCCATTTGTTGACTTCAGTCACTTCTGTTTTGCAGCGCACAAGAAGTGAAGGAACATCCTTTCTTCAAAGGCATTGATTGGCAGCAAGTCTATTTACAGAAGGTAAAGCATGAAGACAGTAATTTTAGCTTGTTTGCTAAAGCAGTGAAAGGAAAATAAACCCAAACAGGTACCAAAGAGGAAACTCGAGGGTCACAGTGCCCAGCACGAGTGCTTGCTCACACAAATACAGGGAGGGTTGCTGATGAATATTCATCACTACAGATCTTTCTCATTGGTAGGGGTGAATTTTTACATCTCCAGGGTCAAATGACTTCACAATTTCCTTTCCTTTGCTGTCTCCAAACTGGGGAGTTTCATCCCCAGATTTTTGAAGGAGCTTTAAGTAAAAGAAATGGCAACGACTTTGCACTGAAGTTTAATTCCATGGGGGACACGCTGGCACAGTCGAGTGTAATCTGTGCACAAAAATAAAAAGGTTGTGCATAACTACAGAATGGAGTTAAATAATGCCCATTAATTTGTCTTTAATGATGCTGCTTTTAATTTCTAGTACCCTCCCCCCCTGATTCCTCCCCGGGGAGAAGTCAATGCAGCAGATGCTTTTGATATTGGCTCGTTTGATGAAGAGGACACTAAAGGCATTAAGGTACCCAGCTCTCAGTGGTGGAGGGTGGCACTGGGACTGCTGTGCTTGGCTTTCCATGTGTGTGTTGCATTCCTTTGCTTCAGGGCTCTGGATGTGCAAGGAATTCCTTCAGGCTGGGAAATTCAGTCCATGCTGGTACCTTGGGTTGGTTCCCTGTTTGTTGTTGTTTGCCAAGTCCTCGTGTTTTTAGATTAACTGAAATCTGCTTTTCTTGCCAAAAGTTTTATGTCAAATGGTCAGGGAACAATTGGGAAAGCTTCAGAATTTCAAGAATACCTTATGGTTTGTGTGTTTGAAAGTTGTGATTTATTTCTGGTAGCTTGGAGAAATGGAGCTAAACCTTATTTGAACAGTTGAGTGGTCAGAAAGTGCTGGGGAAAACTCTTAAAAATGACAAACTGTGTTGATAGTAGCAATGTCATCAGTTAGCAAAATGGTGAAAGAAATGTTCAGGTTCTGATATTATCCAAAATGTAATGAGAATAATACAAATAATAAAAAAGAGAGAAGTTCGAGCTGCTGGCCCCTTTGGGACTCACATGAAGGGGGTGACCCCCCCTGTGAATTCCTTCACTCTCTGAAGTTTCCCTGGGACTTTGGGACAGCAGGGCTTGGGTCAGTGTCCTTCATTGTTTTCACCAGTAGATCAGACCTTGTTCTTGTTACTACAGAAGTGAGTTAGGAGAGAAACTAATTGCTCTAAACTTTATTAGCAAAAAGGCCTAAAAGGGAGCTCGTCTGTCAGTGTCACCTGCTGTGGTGACAGAAGTTGGCACAGAGAAGTGCAGAGAGCCCAGGATGTTCTTTATCCCAGAAAATTCCACATTTTCAGCACCAGTGTTAGCCTGGCAGGATTCCAGCCTGCTGTAATTCTGGAATGCCATAATTCAGAGGAGCATTCTGCAAGGAAGAACCAGGAGCTCTTTTTATTTATTGAGGGGATCAGATATTCTCACTGAGATGATCCAGTGAGAACTCCTGTTGCTGCATGTGAATTACCACCAGGTCAGTGCTGTGTCATCTCCAGTTTGATCTCAGAATCTCACAGCTCAGGCTGCCTGTGGGATAAATTTACCCCTGGGGGGTGAGTCAGGGAGGGATAGCACAGCCTCCCCGAGTGTCAGAGGGGACGGGATGGTTCCTGCCTGAGCCAGCTGCCAGGAGCCCTCTCTGCTGGAGTTTGGGCACCTTGCTCTCCTCCCTGTCCCCTGGGATTATATTTGTCCTGCAGAGTGGCCCTGAGAAGAGCATGTGAACTTTGGGGGTTATGGGAGGGGGAGCCAGCAGGGGATGCTTGGGGCTTTTCCCCCTTCCTCAAGTGCCCCAGGGAGTCCTTGCAATTGCAGAGAGGTCTTCTTGGTGTGTATTTTCCTGCTGGGATGTGGCCATGGATCTCTGAGAAGGAGGGGAATTATCTATTCCAGGATTGTCTGGCCTGACTGCAGTGGGAGAATTAAGCCAGTGCTGCTCCTACAGCTGTTGGTGCTGCATCCACGTGGATTTAAACCCCTCCAGGGATGGGCACTCCACCACTGCCCAGCTCAGTGCTGGACAACCCTTTCAGTGTGGAATTTGTTCCTAATTTTCTTCAGTGCAATTCAGTTTAAGTACTCAAGGGATTAGTGTGGAAAAGGATCCTTAGAGCAGGAAAATTGAGGTCTGCAGCACATGCTGATAAATTCTGAGGGTTAATTATTAAGGATATAAAGCCAAGCTGTGGAAGCACGGAAGGCATTGCTGTGGAAAAGGTACCTTGTGAGTCATTCATGGAATTTTTGTGCTGAGGAAGTTTTTTTGTGCTACAAAGTTAAGAATACTGCTGCTTCCATTGGAGTGGTTATTGAAATGTGAAGTCTAGAGAGCATTTTTGGGCAATGCTGAGGGTTTTAGAGCTATCCATCCAAACAAGTTTTGAGCAGGTGGCCTGTTCTCTGCACACAAATTAATCTCTTTGCTTCAATTAGTGGCTGTGCTTCTCTCGCTTGCATCTGTCTGTTCTGTGAAGGTTTGAGTTCAACCATCTTGTCAAATAATGCTGTTGCATGGGTAACTATTAACTTGTTGGGGATAAGAATAGTGAAAGTTATTAAAATGTTGGGTTTTTTGTTGTTTTTCTCTTGCAAGTTGCTTGATAGTGACCAGGAGTTATATAAGAACTTCCCTCTGGTAATATCGGAGCGTTGGCAGCAAGAAGTAGCAGAAACTGTTTATGATGCAGTAAATGCAGACACAGATAAAATTGAGGCCAGAAAAAGGGCTAAAAATAAGCAGCTTGGCCACGAGGAAGGTAATCTGTCCTTACACTTCTCTCATCTTTTTGCTGCTAGGTAGTAATTCCTGGGTTTGGTGTTCCACAGATTCCCGTTGCCGTCATTCCCGGGAATCGCTAGGGTTCCTTTGATCACTGTCGTGTTGCTTAAGATGTTTCTTAATGTTTTGAAATGCTGAATGATGACATCAGGCTTTGGAAAGAGGTTCATGGGATCACAGAGTCTCGGAATGGTTTGGGTTGGAAAGGACATTAAACCCCATCCAGTTCCAACCCCCTGCCACGGGCGGGGACACCTTGCACTGTCCCAGGTTGCTCCAAGCCTCGTCCAACCTGGCCTTGGACACTTCCAGGGATCCAGGGGCAGCCACAGCTTCTCTGGGCACCCTGTGCCAGGGCCTCCCCACCTTCCCAGTCTGTGGGATTTGATTTCCTGCCCAGGAGCTGGGAAGAAGGGCCCCAGGAGGTTTTGCACAGCAAACTGCAGCTTGCACGGGGGTGTTGCATCAAACCCCCAAACTTTGGAGAGCAACATTCAGTGCTTTTAGTAAGATCACTTCTTTAAGAGCCAAGTCCTGTCCTCGATCCCTGCTCTGCAGCTCCAGCAGCTGTGGGGTGAGGGCAGGACTGGGGCTCTGTGTGTGTGCTCTGAACCTGCTGAGGGCACAGCGGCTCCAGGGCTCCATCCCCTCCTCACAGAGCCCACTCAGAATGCTTCAGGCTGCACCTCCTGTGGCTTTGCTAACATCTCCTCTTGGTTTAGATTATGCCCTGGGGAAGGACTGTATCATGCATGGCTACATGCTCAAGCTGGGGAACCCCTTCCTGACTCAGT
Organism: Rhipidura dahli; assembly: GCA_013399225.1. Taxonomy (NCBI): domain Eukaryota; kingdom Metazoa; phylum Chordata; class Aves; order Passeriformes; family Rhipiduridae; genus Rhipidura; species Rhipidura dahli. Next base: position 71,176 of record VXAC01001706.1, read on the forward strand.
GGCAGCGGCGTTACTTTTACCTCTTCCCCAACCGGCTGGAATGGCGAGGAGAAGGAGAGTCCCGGGTGAGTCAGGGGGCCTGGGGAGCTGTGGTGGAGGTGGAAGGCAGGTGGAGGTGAGACACACCTGGAGCACCCAGGAGTTCTCCTGGGGGAAGGAGTTTTTCTCTGAGTAAAAGCCCAGTGGGTTTAAATAACTTCTCTCGAGTCTGGCTGTAGTTAACAAGCAGCTCACACTGCACAGAGGAGACATAAATTTGACTTGGGAAAACCTGTTTGCTCTGTTTTGTTGTGTCTTGAAAGGATTTTGGTAGTTGATGGTGTTGTTTTTCATTTAGGACCTCTGGACTATTTATACAAAAAAACACAAACTGGTAAGGTGACAAACGCTATAGCATTTTATTGCCAAGAAAATGCTATAGTGGCTGTAGTGTAGCCCAGCTGTGCTCACGTGCAGGGCAGATAAATTGTATATTTAAGTTAAGGAAAAGTTTGGAATCTAAGACATTGTGTCCTCTGCAGTCCATAGGGAGAGTTTTCCTGCACGCTGCTGTGTATTTTCTCTTTGTCAGTGTTCAGTGCTGAAATATTCCCTTTCAGCTCTTTGAAATAGTAAGATTGGCTTTGTTTTCTTGGGGTTTTTTTTTTTTTTTTGGTAATAACAGTAATGCTTGAAAAATGTATCAAATTATATGTAGCTCTTGAGGGGAAATAGTGAATATTCTGTTTGCAGACACACCTATTTGTAGATTCTTACTCCGTGCTGTCATTACTGGCTTTTAGAGCTGATATTTCGTTGTCACTATTGAAGCAACCAAGCCCCTTGTAAATCTCTCTTACCTTCCTATCTATCTTTAGTTCATGACCCAGCCTTCAGAAATAAATGTTTGTGTAATGACTCTTAATGTTCATAACTTAATTCATGTGGGTAGTCCAGGAAAATGAGATAGTGGCTTTATTTGATGGGCAACAGAAGGTTTTTTTTTTTTGTTCAATTAATTCTCTGCTCTTTTGCACGTGCTGCAGCAAAACCTGCTGACGATGGAACAAATAGTATCTGTTGAAGAAACACAAATTAAAGATAAGAAATGCATCTTACTGAGAATTAAAGGAGGAAAACAGTTTGTCCTACAGTGTGAGGTAAGAGTTGTTTTTTGAGAACTCGATCAGATGGTTTTGCGTACGATAAACAATTGACAAGTTTTTCAGGTCATCCTGTTGCATGTTAATAACTCATAAGGCACTTGGTGAACCAGAGCTGAAGTGTTTATCACAGTCGAGTTTTGAAAGCAGGAAACCTGCAGCTCTGCCAGTTCCTGTCGTGGATTTCTGTGGTTTTTGGGCCAAAACGAGTTCAGTTTATTAAATAGCTAAAACCTCCCAAACTGCTCAAGCTCTGTGCGCTCCGAGGGCCTCGTTGGCTCGTGTGTCACTGCTGGAGCTCATGTGTGGAAGGGGGAAGTGCTCAAGTCCTCAAAACACTGTACCAGCCTTCGTTGGGGTTGATGGAGAAGCCAAGGGTCAATACCCAAAGTTGCTCATTCCTCTGGAAAATTAAAATAACTTCCCCTAAAGCTCTGTCTGAGCCAGAAGACACTGTTGGCCGCATAGGATCCAAGTGCCAAACTGCTTCTGTGTCTCTTGCAGAGCGACCCCGAGTTTGTTCAGTGGAAAAAAGAGCTGACAGAGGCTTTCACCGAGGCCCAGAGGTTGCTGCGCCGGGCTCCCAAATTCCTCAATAAATCCCGCTCCACGGTGGTAGAGCTCTCAAAGCCCCCGCTCAGCCACAGGAACAGCAACGGGCTGTAGGAGACACCGACCACGTCCCCCCCTCCCCGGCAGGGAGAGCTGCTTGGTGAACCTGCAGAGTGTCCCAGAATCCTTGTGACCCAACGAACGAATGACTTTGTGCAGTCCTGGGCGCGGGACGTGCCCGCCAGAGGAGGAATTCGATGTTTACAGCGTGGGATCACGTCAGGACCCTGTCTGGGGAGAGGCTGTGCAGACTGGAAGGGTGGCAGGGCAGGGAAAACCCTGCCCCTGGCAGCGCTGGAAGTCACCAAGCGGAGAGGCTGCTCCTTTGCTCCCACGCGTCCCCCACCCCCTCCGGCGGGGCCCGGCCGAGCTCCGTCCCTCTGGAACTACTGATGGAAGAGGAAGAGGCTTTTTTTTTCCCCCCCTGCCATGCCCTGGCTGGGTGTCCCCGGGCTGGGGGTGCTGCTGGCTGGGTGACGCTGCCGCGGTGACGCCGCCGGAGCCGGAGCCGCCGCCCAGCCGTGGTGGGTGCCCCTCGCTCTGTGGTGTCACCGTGTCCTTCCCGACCATTACTGCTGACTCTGTGATCACCTTGCTGATCCATACTGCTGACTGATCAACAGTGTGAGACTCTGATGCACTTCAAAGTACTGAATTCTAACTGTCCTGTGGTTTAAATGTTATTGCTACTTCATGGGAGCGTTGAACTCGAAGTATTCCCCCTGGGTTTGTTGTACTCACTAATAGTAGCTACCACCCGTTTTGCTTCTTCTACGTATATGCAGTACTATAACTGACACAATAGAGTAATAATTGGTGAAGAGGAATTTATGGTAGCTTCATCTAGTGCTCTGTTGTATAAATTGACTATTTTAGCACAGTTTTTAAAGAGCAGATTCCTTTTGACAAGTTTACAGTGAACATAAAGAACAGTTCTTTTCCATTTCAGGTCAACTGCACTTTTTAAAAAAAAAAAAAAAAAAAAAATTAAAAAGGAATGATTCCAATCCAGTGCATTGTAGAGCATGTGCTGGGTTCTGGTGTGTGTGGGTACCTCGGTACGTATTCCGGATCACTCCTCAGCCCTGGCACTCGGGATCCTCCTCTGCTGTACACAAGTGTGTTCCCATAGCATAGAAATCCCCAGAAATCCCCAGTTCCCCCCTGGAACCCAGCCCAGGGGGGTTCATGCACATATCACAGCTCAGCTTGGGAAAAGATCTCTCCTTTTTCTGTTCTGAAGAGTTCAGACTGCCCACAGTGAAACCAGGGTGGGAGAGCTGAGCGTGGAACTGACAGGAGGAGCTGATCAAATGCCAGGTTGATGTTAATTCTTCTGGAGGCCTCAGGTGTGCTGGGTGGAAGGTCTTGCTGAAGGAAAGATCTCATCCTGAGCTGCCCCACAGCTTCCAGCTGGGCCTTGCCCTGGGTGTTGAGGTGGTTTGTAAGAGAGGGGTCAGGGCTGAGCTTTTTTTCCAGTTCAGTGAACACCTTAGAGGAGATTTTTCTTCCCAGCTGCAGGGGTACAACTCTCACAGTCCCTGCAGACGGTGGAGTTGTGCCTGTGCAAGGGGGAGCAGGAGTTGTGCGTGGTTTGTCGAGTGTCTGTGGCTGTCAGATCACCAGAGTTCCTTGGAGAAAAGTAGTAAAAGTGGCTCTGTTTGCTTCTGCATGGGGGCTGGGTTTGCTGCAGAGCTTGTGCAAACCTTGGCTGACCACCTGGGGCTGCATCAAAGGGAAAAAAAAGCTTTCTGGAAAATACCCCCTGTGAGTCAGTGCTTCCTTTCCATGGTTTTTTTTTTTTCCTCCCCCCATTTATTTTCCAAATTATTCTGTATAAAGAGTACCAGCCTCTCTGGCATTCCTGTTGAGCATCTCAGCTCCTCTGTAAGGAGCAGTGTCAGAGGTGACTGATCAAAGATTGGATTGATGACCTCAGAGGTCTTTTCCTACCTAAAATGATTCCATGATTCTGTGTGTGGTATTTAACAAGTGTTTGGGATAGGAAATGCCTCATACCGCTGGCTGTGGTTCAGCTTTCCCTACAATACCGTGCAATGCCCATATTTTCCTCCTTGATTTAGACAAAATCACCCTCAGATGGTGTAAAAACCTGCTCACAGTTCTTGTGTAACTTGTTTTTTACTTTCTTAGTCCCTGATCAGTTCCATTCTTCTCCTTCAGTTATTTTCCATGGCTGGGTTTCACTCTCACTCCCTGTCAGCAGATTCCGGTGCCGATGTCAGGGAGGGAGGAACAGGTCATCAGCTGGGGGATTGTGCCTCAAACCCAGAGATTTTGTATGAAATGAAGGCTGTGTGTTGACTTAGGGGAAATATGTCTATTTGGAATGTGATGGAGTTGGGATGGACCCAGAACAGCCTCGTTATCCTGGTCCTTGCTGCCCCATCCCAATGGGAGGGGCAGGAGAAGATTTGGATTTCTTTAGCCAGATGATTTATTGACAATTGAAAATAGCTTTTTTTTTTTTTGGATTTATATCCAGCTGTGCAGCTGGGAAAGGAGAGGTTATCACAGTGACAAACTCCTGAGTGAAGCTGGGATCCCAGTGAGAAATGGGGGCTCTCTGTGGAAGTGACTGGATGTGCTGGTGTGGAGGGAGAGCTGGAATTGCTCCCTCCAAAACAAAAAATCCTGGATGCTGCCCCAGACTGCTCCTTCCTGGTGTAGGAAGCAGAGTCTCTGAAGTTTCTGTTTTGGACAAAGATTCCTGGTTTGATTTGCAGGAGGGTCTTTGGCTTTGTATTTAGGAACACCTTGTTTATTCGGTGACTATTTTGCAAATTCATGAAACTGTTAAAGAAACATTTCCTGTGGGGTGTTTTTTGTAGGTATTTTTTTTTTTACTCCTTCATCCAAGTGTTTGCCATCTTCTTCTCCAAGTGTTAAACTTCTTCCTCTTAGTTATGTTTGAGCTTTTTGTGTTCTTGTCCCTGGTCCAGCAGAGCCTCGGCCGCAGGCTCAGGGATTCTTCCCAAAATGCTGCTGTGACAGAAGCTGGTGTAATGCTGGAGTGAATCCAGCTGGGATTGACATTCCTGGTATGTTCCCCCGCCCCCCAGCAGGCTTCAAAAAATCTTGGAGCAGGCTAATAATAGCTGGAAGTGCTGTCTGGGAAGGGAAGCCTGGCAGGTAGGGAGAGCAGCTCTGGGGATAGACCTGGGCTTAGCCACATTCGAGTTTTTCCTCAGTTTCTTGGGGCTCTCCTGAGCAGGGCCAGGAGTTGGACTCTTGATGATCCTTGTGGGTCAGGATATTCCATGATTCAGCACCTCCCCTTTAGAAACACAGTGGGAGTTTTTCCTCTCCCCGCTTCCACATCAAGGGGTGAAAAGGCAGGGATTGAACTGTGAGGTTGGGTTTGGCTTTGGCAGAAATCAGGTGGAGGTGGTGGAAATGCTGCTTTGTGCTAAAAAAAGGCTGGTTCTGGTTGTGATCCTGCCCGTAGTGGGCACTGCTGGTGCCCAGAGGAGCTCTCAGGGTTGATGTTCCCCGAGCAGGAGCAGCCCCGGCTCCGGGGTGACTTGGGCATCGTCATCCCTCGGGTTTCCAGTGAATCAGCTCGTGAGGAGTGACATCCCCGGAGCTCTGAGTTGCTCTTTCCCTGGCAGCTGGTCAGCTTTAGGACCAGGTTCCTTGGTTCCACGTGCCTGTCCCTGTTGGTGTGGCAGTGTCACCTCCCAGCACGTGGCAGGGACACAGCTCCTCGGCCTCTGGGGTGTTTGCACCCGAAATACCCCTGGAGGGAGGACTGTTTGAAGTGTACAGTAGACAAGAAATAATTCTAGTTGTGTTGATTAATGTGAGGAATGAGTCGGTTCTGCGAATTAAAGAGAGAAAAAAAAAAAAATCTGAAAAGCGTATTTTGACAAAGCATAGTATTAATTTTAATATTGTAAAAAAAAGATTAAAAGGAAGATATCTAAAATATACAGAGAAAATATGTATATCCAAATGTCTGAGGAGTTTCAAGATAATCTACTTTTGTTTCCTGTTGGTTTCTATTCCATGGTGTACATATTGTGTGGATGGAACATTGGCTGTTTTAATACTATTGTTAAATTGTATTTTTATTTTGTGTTAAACTAATCATCACAGACTCAGCTTTATTTTGTTTATGTAAAGGTTGCTATGCTCTGTAGGTATAAACCCGAGAATTCTATTTTAACAGAAAAAGCATTTTATATTATTTATTAAATACATGTTTCTCCAACTTCTGACATTCCACAGAATTCCTGCTCCGTATGTGTATGGAAGTGGCAGCTCCTTTCAAGCAGGATCAGCCAGCTTTATTCTGTTTTTCATGACAAAGTGGAGATAGATTCCCTGAGGCTGTGCAGCCCTTCTCTTCCAGCACAGGGACTCCAGGCTCTGTCAGGACCATCTCAGGTGGCTCCTGAATGCAGAAACGCCTGGGAAGCTCTTGCAAATCCACCCCTTCATGTGATATTTCCAAATTTCCCCTTTATCCTTCAGCATTCCCAGAGCAAGTGTTTGTTCACAAGAGTCTGTGCTGAGTTAATGACCTGAATTTGGGCAAGGAGTCAGCTTGGTGTTTAGTCCAGCTCAGCCACCAGGGAATTGCAGAACTCTGTCATTCTGAGGGGAAGGAGTGAGTGGAGAGAGACCCAAAAATGTCCTTACTGGAGATGGGTTTGGTGTTTGAGGGGGATCAGTGATCCTTAAAACCAGGATCCTGGGGCAGGAGCAGTGTCTGTGCTGCCTGAGGCAGGGCCCTGCTCTGTGTCACATCCCAGGAGGGGAGCAGCCACCCCGGGACCCTGCAGGGACTGTCCCTCGAGGGTGACCCCCAGGCAGGACCCCCCTGTGGTGCCACTGCTCCAGGAGCTGCTACTGCTGCTGGGCACAGCTGGGCACATCTGCAGAGCCACCCCCTGGCACCTCCATCCTCAGTGAAGTGCAGAAATAGCCCTGAATTTATCAGTTCCTAAAAATAGTTCCAGTTGTGAGCGTGGCCTGTGCAGTTTGGGGAATGCTGGAGGTGTAACATTGCCTGCTCTGGATTTCCACGTGCTCTGGATTCCTGCCGTGGTGGGGCTGGAGGTTTGTTCTGGTCAGGGCTGATCCCCGTGGCATTTCTGGGGTGAAATGTGCCATTTTCCTGCTGCTGAAGTTCTCTCCTTGCTGAGGGGGTGCCTGGGGCTGGGAGAGATCCCTGCTACGCTCACCCCAGAGCAGCCTCTGCCTTCTTTCCCATTTCCCTCTCTGGATCCCCATTGGATTTTGGGGTGGGGTGTTCCTGGAGGGAGGGAGGAGCTGGTGCTGGGTGAGACTGTGCTGGTGGCATTGTGGCTCCTTAGTGTCACCCCTGCAAAGGTGCTGTGGTGGGGACAGTGCTGAGACTGCTGGCCTGGGGTGTGTCCAGGCAGGGCTTTGGCAGAGAATCTGAGGCCAGGTGCAGAAGGTGGCTTTGTCCAGGGTTTGTGTGACACAACGTGTTGTTTCCAGGCTGGAAAAGGAGATGGGAGTGAGGTATGGGCTGGGAAGAGGCTTTCCTGTTGGTAGCAGGGAAAGAGCAGAGAGTGGGTGAGATGGCACCAAAAAATGTGCGTGGAAAACAGAATAAAGCAGGAGCATCCTCGGAGAGGGGATTTGTGAGCACTCCCAGTGCCTCTCTAGGTCCTTCAAAACAAAAAAGGAGCAGATTCACACGAACAGCTACTCGCAATGAAGGAAACGCTCGAAAGAGAACCCGTCCAAAATGTGTAATTAACGGGCAAGCAAAGCCAGGACCTGTAAATAACTTTAGATATTGTATCGATGAGATCATTCCTTGTTTTATGTACTTGGCTCTTTCCATATTTATTGTGGGGAGGGAGGGTCCCGGTGCCTGTGAGCTGTGGCCTCGCTCCTCACGGACTGTCCCGGAGTTTACAGCCCCGTCGTGGCGGGTGTGCCACCCTCGGTTCTTGCCGCCAGTATTTTTTTAACGGATTTATTTTGGCACAGCTAAGCTGCTTCTGTGTGTTGGTCAGTACAACTGCTCTCCTACGACCAGACCCCCCCAATAAAAACCGTCCTTTGCGTGTGTGCCAGCGCCTCGTTCTTTCCGTGTCACCTGTCCCTTCCCTCGCCGGCTGTACTGGGATTTACTGGGGTGTACTGGGACGTACTGCGGTGAGCAGCTGCCTGCAGGGCACAGCTGGATGGACCCCACGCCCCTCTGCCCCGTGCACAGGTAAGTCCCTTCACTTCCCCCAGCCCCGTGCACGGTGCTTGTCCTGGTTTTGTGTCTGGCTGTGTCCCGCAGGTGGGACGGTGCCAGCTGTGCCAGGAGGGCCTGGAGCTGTGTGATAGGTGACCAAGGGTGGCTCTCTGTGGTGCCACCTGGGGAGGATCGTGGAAATCACGATCCTTGCGCTGTTCCCGGGTGGAATTGGGGTTGGTGAGATGCTTGGGGCAACGCTCGGTCTCCTGCCAGGTGGCTCCACACTGACAATCCCATTTCCTTTCTTTTTTTCAGTCCTTCTGGCTGTGGGTGGCAATGCCCTGGGTGTGTCAGATGTGGAGTGGCCAAGGTGGGGACATTGCACCTCTCTGCAGCTGGCCTTGGCCTGAGCTGGTGTCCTGTACCCCAACTGGCTGTTGGGTGCTGGGGCATGTGGGACACAGGTCCTGCTGGGCCCCGGGGGGTCACCCTTTACCCCGTGTGGTCACCACGTGTCCATTCTGCTGCTCCCCTCCCACCTGCCCTGGCCGGGTGCTGACCATGCTGCTGCTGGTGCCAGGGGCTATTTTGAGCTCTGTTCCCAGGTCCTTCTCCAGCTCGACCCCATCTCAGGGCTGGGGGGAGGAACTGGGGTGCTCTGGGGAGCCCCATGCTGGGCTCCCAGCCCAGGCTGTCCCCTTGGGCTGTGCCCTGGGCGGGCTCACACCGAACCAGAGCGGTTCCCCCATTTCTTTGAGGTGCAGAGCTGTGCACCAAGGGGACACAAACAGCGTGTCGGGGGAGAGGTGGGGGCGCGGGTGACACACGTGTGCTGGGGAGGGCACAGGTGACACACATGTCCCAGCCGGTGCAGAGGCCAAGGAGCAGGAGGGCCCCGCGGTGCCATCGCCTCTCCCCAGCCGAGGCCCCGGTGCCACCGCCGCGGGTATTTTTAGCAGTGACATGTGTCACCTCAGCTGCCACCGCGGCGGGGGCGGGGGGAGGCGGCTGCTGACCCTCCGGGCGCTCCCCGCGCCGCCGCCGCCGCTCTCGGCTCGCCGGGGTCCCGCGGAGCCCGGTGCTGGTGTGAGACATCAGCGCCCCGCACCCACCGCCCCCACCAGGTACCGGCGCTCGGGGGGAAGCAGGGGGAGGCTCTGGGTGGGGGTCGGGGTCCGGACGGGCTCTGTGGGTGCCCCTCGGCCGGGGGAGGGTTATTTTTAGTTGGGAATGGATGGCGGTAGCGGCAGCCCTGGCTCCGGGGGCGGCTGTGCCACGGAAAGGAACACGGCGGGACAGCGGTGGGAGAGGGGATGGGGACGGGGACGGTGCTGTGCGCCCTGTGCAGGGTGGGGTGGCTGGCGACCCCTCAATGGGCTCGGCTTGTGCCACGCACCGAGGTGGCAGCGGGTCCCAAATAATGACCAGACCCCAACGCCCGCGGCCCAGCTGGAGCTGCATCCTGAGCGGAGAGAGCGCAGGGGATGCTGCTGGTGGTGGTCCCGGGTCCCACCCGCTGCCACCCTGGGTGCTTGGTCAAGGCACGACCCCTCCGTGCCTCAGTTTCCCCGTGTGCCGGGGGGGGACAATGTCCTGTCGCTCGCCCCCTCCGCGCTCCGCGGTGCCGTCGGGGCCGGTTCTGCCGGGACCGCGGAGCCCGGCTCGGGGGACAGCGCGGGGGCAGCGCCGGTCCCTAAGGGCACGTGGCGCTCGGAGCAGCCTCCCGGGAAGGCAAGTGACATTCCCCAGCCCGCTCCTGGCCGCTCCTGCCCTTTACTGTACAAGGAGATGCGGCTGCCGGAGAGCGCAGCAGCGCCGGGCGAGCCCCGCCGCGCTCGGTGCCTGAATGATCCCGACAGGTGAAGCCGGGGTCAGCCCCAAGCGGGGCACGGCCGGGCTCCTGCGGCCACCCAGCCTGGGGCTGCGGGGTCCCACCATCAGCCCCGTGCCACCAACCCTGCGTGCCACCACCTCGCCACGCTGCCTGGTCGCTGCCAGGGCTGGAGGTGGCTGTGCCCTCCCCAACGCTGCCACACCACCGTGCCCCAGGTGGTGCCGCGAGCTCAGGTGGGCAATGCCCGGCAAGGTCACGGTGCTGCCGGCCTGGCAGAGCTCTGGGGCCAGCAGCAGGAGCCCCTGGCTAACTCTCTCCTCTCTCTCTGCCCGGCGTGTCTGCACAGCACCGTCCTGCCTCGCCGCCACCATGGCCATCTCCTCGCGCCTCGCGCTCTGGGAGCAGAAGGAAAGTCTCGGTCCAGGCTGGCACTGGTGGTGTTTCGGGGCTGGGGGCTCAGTGCTGGGGAGGTGTCACTGCAGAAGCCCCCAGGGTCGCATCCCCACAGCTCCCTGTGCATTTCCTTGTGCCATGATGCCCATCCAGGCTCTGGGTTCTTTCACAGCCTGGCTGTTCTGGTTTGAGTGATTTTTGCCTGCCTGGGTGAGCGTGGCAGGAGGCTGCAGGGTTTGGTGCTGGTGCTGCTGCTGGGAAAGCTGCGGGAAATGGGGCTGGTTTTGGCCTGGGGCCTGGCTTGGAGGGCCCTGCAGGGCTGCATGTGGCTGCGGTGGTGCTGGAGCTGCTTCTTGCCTGGCTGCAGCCAGAACAGTTCTTCTTTTGGCCGTGCCGGGGCTGCTGCCACAGGGCAGAGCTGGCAGCGCTCGTGGGCTCCTGCTGTTCCAGCCTTCAGGGGCTGCACCAGCCTGGGCTCTTCCATCTGGGCTTTCCTTCTCGGTACTTCTGCTCCCACAGCATCCCTGACCCAGCCTGGTGCCCACGGGTGCCCCGTGGCCTCGGCAGGAGCCCGGGCAGTGCCTCAGCCTGAGTGGGGTGCTGGTGCTCGGCCCTGCTGCCGCTAACGGGCTGTGCTGGCTCCTGTCCCCGTCCCTGCCCTGTGACCCACCTCTGCTCCCACAAACAGATCCGTGACGAGGACCGGGGGCCGCCCCCGTCCGCACCCCCCCTGCTCCTGTCGGTCATCCCCGGGGGGTTCATCAAGCAGCTCGTGCGGGAGACCGAGCAGGAGGCCAAGGCGGCACGGCGGAGGAAGGAGAGCAGGGTGGGCACCAAGGAGGAGGTGAGAGCTGGGGGACCCCAGGCAGCACCCGGGGGGGGGGAGTCTGGGTGTCCCCGGGTGTCCCCAGGTGTCACAGCTGGCTCCTCTCCTTTGCTTGGCAGCCCGTGGGGAAGGACAGCGAGGCCCCAGCCAGGGACAGCCCCACTGCCCGAGGAGGGGGGGCCGGCGAGGGGCTGCTGCGGAACGGGCTGAAGGCTGAGGGGCAGGGGAGCAAGGGGGTCACAGACCCCCAGCACAAGGAGCTGCCCCCTGAGAAGGCTGTGCCGGGGACCATCCTCAGCAAAACCCTGGCCTCTGCCCCCAAACCAGCAGAGACACCCCCAAAAAGAGCAGAGACCCCCCGAAAACCAGCAGAGACACCCGCAAAAAAAGGGGAAACATCCCTCAAAACAGCAGCACCTGCTCCCAAACTGGTGGAGACAGCCCCAAAAAGAGCAGAGACCCCCCGAAAACCAGCAGAGACACCCGCAAAAAAAGGGGAAACATCCCTCAAAACAGCAGCACCTGCTCCCAAACTGGTGGAGACAGCCCCAAAAAGAGCAGAGACCCCCCGAAAACCAGCAGAGACACCCGCAAAAAAAGGGGAAACATCCCTCAAAACAGCAGCACCTGCTCCCAAACTGGTGGAGACAGCCCCAAAAAGAGCAGAGACCCACTGCAAACCAGCAGAGACATCCTCAAAACCAGCAGAAACGTCTCCCAAACCAGCGGAAACATCTCCCAAACCAGCGGAAACATCTCCCAAACCAGCGGAAACATCTCCCAGAACAGCACAGGCTTCCTCCAAACCATCAGAGACGCCTCGTCCGGGGGCTCCCAAAGTGGGAAAGCCATTTTGCCCTGGGAAGACCCCTAAGGACCCCTGCCTGGGGGGCAGCCCCCCAGCTCCAGTCCCTGCATCCAGCCAGGGCCCTCAGCGTGGCAGCAAAGTCCCAGTGAAGGAAGGGGACACGCCCAAGGGGACAGTCCTTGAAAGCACCAAGAAGGAGAAGGGGACACCCCTGAGGCACGAGGACCCCCCAGCCAAGGCCAAAGCCCAGAGGGAGCTGCTGTCAGCCAAGAAAGAGCCAGAGAAGATGAAGAAAGACGTTGGAGGTGGCAAGAAGGAGCCAAGGGAGATCAAAAAGCCTGAAAAATCCACAAACAAGTCAGAGGGGCTCAAGGGGGAGCCAGGAGGAATCCAAGAGAAGTCCACAGATGGGGGAAAAGAGGTGGGGAAGGTGAAGGAAGAGCTGGGAAAGGGTAAAGAGGTGCTGAAAGAGAGCAAAGGGGTTGGCAAGAGCACAGACAAGGACCAGGCTAAAGAAACATCGGGAAAGAACAAGGAGATGAGCAAGAGCACAGAAAAGGACCAGGATAAAGAGGCATCAGGAGAGAGCACGGACAAGGACCAGGTAATGTGTCGGGGTGTTTTCTGGGGTTTTGGGGCCCTGATGAAGTTTTCTGACTTCATGCAGCTCTTCCCGTTCCCATTCCCGTTCCCCTGGGTTGGGCTGGGCCTGGCAGGAAAGCAGCCCCGGGCCTGGATGGGCAGCAGAGGGGCAGGAGTGTGGAATCGTCCCTGTACGTGGGGCAAAGGCAGTTTTCCCCCCGTTCCTGCCCAATTCCCTTCTCTCCTCCCCGCAGGCTCCGAGGGACGTTTGGTACGAAGCAGAGAAGGTCTGGCTGCTGCAGCAGGACGGGTTCACGCTCGGTAATTCTCCTTCCTCTGCCCCGGCTGCCCAGCGCCGCGGATGAGACGCGTCGGGAGCGGGGCAGGCTCCGGGCTCCGTGCCCGGCGGTGCCCCGCTGGGGCTGGGGTTGGATTTGGCCCCTTGGCCTCTCCCCACGCCGCAGCCAGCTCTGCCCCGGGCTGCCCCACGCCGGGGATGCTCACCAGCCTCTCGTTCAGCCACACAGCTGAAACCAGACGTGGGGACACCGGAGCTGCCGGCGGGGAGGGTGAGGGTGCGCAGGGACGAGGACGGCACTGTCACCGAGGTGGACGAGGACAGCGTGCAGAGGGTGAGTCCCCTCCCCATCCCGGGCTGGTGCGGGGACGGGAGTCCCGGTGCAGGGCAGTGCCCGGGCACTGTGATGCTTCTCCGGCCACCGTCCCGGGCCGGCTGTGCCCAAGGTGTCGCGGTGCCGGCGGGTCTGGCACAGCCCTGCGGTGACAGCAGAGCTCCGGGGGTCTCTGCCTCTCGTCCCGCAGACCAACCCCCCCAGCCTGGACCAGGCCGAGGATCTGGCCGCGCTCATCAACCTCAACGAGTGCAGCGTCATGAACACGCTGCGGCAGCGCTTCTGTGCCCGCCTGCCCTGCACCTACGCGGGGCCCAGCCTGGTGGCCATCGCCACCGGCCCCGCGCCCGCCGGCAGCGCCGCCAAGGTGAGGGAGGGGAGCTGGGCCGGCGGGATGTCCCGTGGGAAGCGGCCACCAACCCCCCTGGGGACAGTGGCGGAGGGCGCCGGGCGCGGCGGGGCCGGCAGGTGGCACCGTGGGACCGTCACAGTGCGGGGACAGTCGGGACCGGGGATGCTCTGGGACACTTGGGACCGGGGGTGCTCACGGGACATTTGAGACCGGGGATGCTCAGGGGATATTTGGGATTTGGGATGCTCAGGGGATATTTGGGACCGGGGATGCTCTGGGACGCTTGGGATTTGGGATGCTCTAAGGACATTTGGGATTTGGGATGCTCTAAGGACATTTGGGATTTGGGATGCTCTGGGGACACTCAGGACCGAGATGCTGAGGGAGGAGGACGCTTTGAAGATACTGATGGCCAGGAATGCTTTAGGGGTGCTTGGTCTTGGGGCTGGGGGTGCTCTGAGGACACAATCTCTGGGCTTCTGCACCCTGGGGAGAAACCATCACCCTGAGTGTGAATGTCGTCAGGATTTTCTCCTGTTTGGGATGTGCTCCGCCACTCTCTCCCTGCCCGCAGGTTCCCAAGGGCAAGCGGGACAACCTTCCCCCGCACATCTGCTCGCTGGCGCACCGAGCCTACAGGAACCTGCTGATGCAGAGACAGGACCAGGCCATCGTCCCGCTGGGGCACAGCGGGGCCGGCAGGACCCGGTGCTGCCAGAGTGCCCTGGAGTACCTGGTGGGCACGGCGGGCAGCCTGGACGGTCGGGTCTCAGGTAGGGGCAGGGTAAGGGCAGAGATGGCACTGGATGCTGGGCAGAGGCAGCACACGGAGGGAGCAGGATGGGGTCACACAAACACACAAATCCCGGCCTGATTTGTTTCCCCTGCGGTGGCTCCTAAAGCAGCCGCTGTGGCCGCGAGTGCCGATGTCCCCGTCCCAGACTCAACAGATTCGCTGTTTGGACAAACACCGGCGTGAGCAGCAGGAGGGAATTACTCGAATGACTGCGGTGCTCGGGGCAGCGCTTTCCCACCTGCTCGGGTTACTGGTGACGCGGGAGGGGAGCGCTGCTCGGCAGGCAGCGGCTGCAGGGGGCAGGGTTGGATTTCGGAGCTCCCTTGGGTACACCGTGCTCTCGCAAAGGGCTGGAGGGATGGTCTGGAACGGGGTGGGCAGGCTGGGCAGGCTGGCACGTCCCCTTCCTGTCAGCGTACACCCGGTGTGGCATGCTGGCCCCATGCCCGGCCAGTTCCCCAGGGCTGGGACAGAGCCCGGGAGAAGCAGGCAGAGGTGAGGCAGCAGGAGGTGCCTCCTCCGGAGCTGCAGGGGGCTCAGGGGGGCTCTGGTGGCGGTTTTGCAGTGGAGAAGATCCAGGCGATGTTTACAGTCCTGGGAGCCTTTGGGTCGGTGACCACCAGCCACAGCAGCAGCTCCACGCGCTTCTCCATGGTCCTGTCGCTGGATTTCAGTGCCACCGGCCAGGTCACTGCTGCTCACCTCCAGGTACCTCTGTCACCTGCCGGGACGGGAGGGCTGTGGCTCAAACTGGGGTTCCTTGGGGTGGGGATGAGCCGCGCCTGTCCTGCGCTTCCCAGCCAGGCTCTGCTCCCTTCTCCTCTCCCTGCTCTGCTCCCTGCTCCTCCTAAACCAGAGGTGACCAAGTGGCCCCTGAGCAGAAGCTCTGTCAGCAGCGTGGTGGGGTCCCCCAGCCTGTCCCCGTCCCTGGCAGGGAGCTCAGAGCGATGCTGGGATGAAATGTTGATGAGGGAATGTACATAATTCAGCGTTTCATTAGCAGCACCTCACGGCCGCCTGGAGCTGAGCCTCAGAGGGCTTTTATCACCGTCGGGGCTCTTATCAAAGGCTCTTTAATCAGAGCTGCCCATGCCCCCGGGCTTTGTCTGAGGAAGGAGAGGGCTGGAGCCTTGTCTGCTCTTGGGGAGCACCTGGGCTCTGCCCTGGCTCTGCCCTGGGCACCCGCAGGAAGCTGGTGGAGCTGTCCTTGTGCAGGAGTGGGGCTGTCCCCATCAGTACCACTGGAACCATCCTGGGGTGTCCACAGGACAGTCCCCCAGCTCCGCAGGGACTCATTCCCGGCCCCACTGCTGGCACTGAATGCCTTTGGCAAGGCTGGGGCTGAGCTGGGCTTGTCTCAAGCCCAGGCAATGACCTTTCCTGATCCTGCAGCACCTTTGCTGGGGCCGTGGCACTGCCCAGACCTCTGGAAGCTCAGAGGGACCGTGGGTGTTGCTCTCATGCACTGAAGTGCTGCCCCTTGGTGTCTGGGGCATGATTCAGCTCCTGCTTGCACAGCCCCCAAATCCAGCTGGGTCCCTGCAAGGAGAAATCCAGCCCCTCCCTGGCAGCTCCCAGGAGCATCCCCTCATCTCCCTGTCCCCTTCTCCCTCCCCAGACCCTGCTGCTGGAGAGGGCCCGCGTTGCCCAGCAGCCCGATGGAGAGAGCAACTTCAACGTCTTCCCTCTGCTGCTGGCAGGGCTGGATGTGGCAGAGAGGTGAGTGTGAGGCTCCCACAGCACGAAGCTGTCCAGGGATTCCCCCTTTATACCCAAATTCCCTCCCTCAGTGGGGTTCTGAGACACCCTGATGAGAGACTGGGAGAGCAATTGCTTTAGTGGGGCTGCAGGGCTCTTTCTGCACATAGAGAGAATTTCTACAAAATGAGGGCATTTCCTGGTGCTTTTCTGCCCCTTCACTAAAGCTGAAATTGGGGTGATGAGACAGAGATCCCTTTCCCTCTCACTTCAGGTTCCCCCCAGGCTGTGTCCCCAGTGATGTCCCTGCATGGGGCAGTGCTCTGGTGGCCTGTCCCATCCAGGTGCCTCAGATGGTGCTGTAAAGGGGGCTGGGGGTGCTGGGGGCAGGCAGGGGGGAAGCTTGACTCTCTTCTTCTCTGCCTACTCCCAGGACGATGCTGCACCTGCACCAGGCGGCTGAGAGCAATTCCTTTGGGATCAAACAGTTCACAAAGGTCGGGAGAGGGAAATGCTGGAGTCTTGTGCCCATCTGCACTGGGTTGCTGCAGGGCATCCCCTTTGTCACTCCCAGTTAGAGGAGCCCCTGGGTGCTGGGAGGGTGGCTCGTGGTGATGCCACTGTGCTGGGAGGGAGGGAGGGAATGGTGGGATGGGCGGAAGGTTCTGCCCAAACAGCCCCTGGCACCCCACTGACAGCCACAGGGGAGCTGCTGGAACTGGGGCTGCCCTGCCTGGGATCTCTGCTTGGCTTTTGCCACAGCCACCCTGGGAACAGATCCTGCTGCTCCGGGATCACCTACACCCGATATTCCCCTTGCAGCAGCAACTCCTCGGGGGCAAGAGCATTCTTTTGGGCAGCCCAGGAGGTGAATTTTTAGGGGTTAAAGCTCCACAAGTGATTCCCAGCCCCAGCCCCTCATTAGTCTGAGCTGTTTGCAGAGCCCCAGCAGGTTGTCCACGAGCCAAAGCGCTGGGATGAATCGCAGCAATTTGCAGTTACATCATCTGGTGATGAATCCCGTATTCCATCTTCATTAGGGAGCTCCTGCTCCGCCTCGGCAGCCAAAGGAATCTGCAGCAGCTCCAGGGAGGGCACAGTGAGGTCCTCACCTTGCTGACTTGGGTTCAGGGATGGAGTTTTTGCCCTCCTTTCACAGCTCTGGATCCTGGGGCTTTGCCATCCCAGTGCGGAGGGTTTTCCCTGCTCCTTGCCAAGGAGGGATGTGGCTCCTGGCCCCACGGAGCAGCCCCAGCTCAGGGGCTGCAGGAGAGAGTGTCTGTGGTGGGTGGGAGGTGGCAGGTGAGGCCCTGCTGGTGGCTGGGAGCTGCTCAGCTCTGGGCAGGAGTGTTTGGTGAGCAGTGAGGGGACAGGGCTGGATGGGCAGCCTGGGCTGTGGATGAGCTTTAAGGTCCCTTCCAACCCAAATCACTTGGTGATTCCATGATATGAAACACCCATCTCCAGCTGCTTCCCTGGAGACACTCCTGAAGTGGGAATTATGTGTCCTTGTACCACGAGGTGATGTACCCAGCTTGCTCCTACCACCCGAGGAACCTGCCAGCTTCTCCACTTTTATCCAGATTTTCCGGGAACCCCTTGCTGTCTTTCCTCGCTGTCCTGACGGTTTCACCCTCCCTTCTGTCGGGCACAGTGCCCAGCAGAGGCAGTGACACCTCCTGGCTCTCTCCCCCTGCAGCCCGAGGACAAGCAGAGAGCCTCGGTGGCCTTCTCCCAGCTCCGGGCTGCCATGGGCACGCTGGGCATCACCGCGGAGGAGCAGGCGGCCGTGTGGCGCATCCTGGCCGGAATCTACCACCTGGGAGCTGCTGGAGCCTGCAAAGGTACAGGGGGGATCCTGCCTCTGCTTCCTTCACACCTCATCTCTGTGCTCCGAGTGGGGAGGGATCCCTGTCCTGGCAGGGATCAGGGTTTTTTTTTGGGATGAGGGTGCGTGGGGATGATGCTCATCCCAAGGCTGTTCCATTCATGGTGGCTCCAAGCTCTTTGTTGCTCTTCCTCCATGGTGGCTGTTGGTGTCCTGCCCCGTGGGGGCTTCTGGAGCAGGTTTGTCCTCTCCACGTGTGGACAGGGCAGGATTTGGGTGTCACCTCATGCCAGCTCCTTAGGAAGGACCCGTGGGTGACTCTGTCGTTGTCCCCAATGACACCACGAAGGGACAGCTTGAGGGAGCACTAATTTTATCATCTCTTGAGTGTCTACCACAGTAAGTGAATTATAACAGGCTGAGTCTGGATGAAGATTGTATTTATAGAGACTTTGTTAATATGGGTGAGCAGAAATTGCCTTATCCCTCGCAAATTATTTTAGGACGTGCTCTAACCCATTTTGGAGGCAGCCACATTGATTTACACCCTTCAATTTATGAGGGCTGCATAAAGGCTGCCATAAACCAAGCCACAGACGTTTATAAACGTCTCTGCAACATGTCATAACACATCTTATGGTAATTTATGCCATTAATCATTTATTAATTATTTTAAAAGGGTAGATGCTGTCATGACTTACAGTGAGTTCTCTTTTCTCCTTCTTTCTGGCGTTCTCTTTCCTCATCTCCATCTACCTTAATGCCCTTCCAGCTTTTATAAATAATCCTGTGGCTGCAGGCTGATGAGTGTCAGAAGGCTCTTGGCCAAAACAATTTGAAAGCCTTTCTGCCCTGTGAGTTTTCAGTAGAACCGATTTTGGAGAGGTGTCTCATTTTGGGAGTGCCCAGCTCAAGGGCAGGTGGAGGGATGGCCGCAGGGAGCTTTGCTTTGCTCAGACTTCCCGCACATTCTGTCCCCGGCCCTCTGCAAACCAGTCCGGGAGGGAATCGAGTGCTGCACCCAGCAAATCCTGCTCGATTCTTTCAGCGGGGACAGGAACGGGAGTGGCGGATCCAGGCAGGGCTGCGGCTCCGAGCGCGCTCGGCTGCGGGATTAACAAGCAGAGCATGTCTCAGTGTCGCTCGCTCTGGTATTGATTCCCCCGCCGTGTGTCAACAAAAGGGGAGAAATGAAAGGAAATATGGATAAAAAATGGATCAAAGCCGGATGGAGCAAAAGTCTCTGTGGGGGCGACGACTCTTTTAATGTGGTTAAACCTGTCTCCCGATAGCCATCTCTTCCCTTCCCCTTTCATGCCCTTTGATGTTGTGTATTCCAAATCCTCTCCTTGAAATCTCGCCGAAGGGAGCCTCGGCACCGGTTTTCCAGGGCATTCAGGAGCTCAGCCGGGCGCCTCCTCCATCTCCATCCCCAGCCACGGCCCGGCACGTGTTAAAGGGGCCCCAGCGTGGGCTAAAGGCACCTTTCCCCCTTCTCTCCCCGCCCGTTCAGTTCGTGCGGGAATGAACCAGGAGGGAACAGCACCACCTGTCCCTGGCTGGGGGTGGGAAATGCATTTGCAGCTACAAAAACGCCGAGAAGAAAAGGTTGAATTTCAAAAGCTCCCTCTGCTCTGTCCCGGTGTCAGCCCTTCCCCGCTGCCTTTGAATTGTATTAGAGCAGCTCTTTCAGCGGCAAAGCAGCCTGGCAGCCGGAGGCCAGCGAGGCACCCCGGGCACCATTCACCTGAGTGCTCCAGTCCCTTTGTGGGCTGCAGAAAATCCCCTGTTTTCATTTATTTGCTGCCTCCGTAAGCGGGAGGGAGGTTTGGGGCGCAGCGGGGGAGGCGTTCAGCTCGCTCCTTTTGCTGGCTGATTATCAGAATAAGGCGTCGTGGCTCCCAGCTCCCTGCTGGGCTTCCCACCACTCACCTGTAACAGAGGTGGCCGCGATTCCAGCCCTCCTGGTGCTGCCACAGGAGTCAGCCGTGGTCAGGAGTCGCTCCAAACGCCCTGGCACAGCCAGGCTGCTGGAAATCCAGCCTCCTGAACCCCTCAGGCTGGGGGAACAGCACAGGGCAGGAGGGATGGAACCTGCTGGAGGACACTGAGCTGCCCCAAACCATGCAGAGGTCAGGGGCACCAGGGCAGCAGGAGGGGTGGGAGCACCCAGACAGCCAGGGGTGAATTTTGGGGTCAGTGAGACCAACAGCAGTAGCCCAGGGTGAGTGCTTTGGCTGCTGGTCCGTGGGGGTGCTGTCGCCCAGGAGGTCCTGCACGGACCCACCCCTGTGGCATCATGTCCTGGAAGGCAGGAAAAGGAGCATCCCCATTTCAGACCCAGGAATTTGGGCATTGAGTGGTTTGGAGAAGGGCTGGGGCTGTGGCAGGAGAGGCTGAGCTGTCCCTGTGTTTTCCTTCTGCTTCTCTTAAATATTACCTGAGCTGAAATAATTCCCTTCAGTTGTTAAAGTCAGCGGATTTTCCATGCTCACATCACACCCAGGAGAGCCACATGGAGCTGCTGCTCGCTGTAGTTTATGGAGGGTGAAATGGTGCCTGGGGGATGCCCGGGGATGAGTGGACCCCCTGGTTTGTCCCAGGGGTGCTGGAATGGGCAGTGTGGGATGCTGGAGCAGTGTGGGATGCCAGCCAAGCCTGTGCAGTCCTGGCCCCCCAGCCCCTCCACTGCCCAGCAGGCAGAGCTTTTGTGTCTGACAGGAATCAGCCTCTGTCCAGCCAGCTCAGACAAGAACAAGTGAGAACAGAATAAATCAAAGCCTGGAGTGTCGAGGCAATTCCTCTGCCTGCTCCGGCACAGCCCTTGATGTTGGAGTCCTTCAGTCAGCATAGAAAATACTGGGAAAGGATCAAAGGGGAAGGGAGAGGGCGGCTGGCTCTTGTGGGTGCGCTGTGAAGCACCCCCTGGCCTCGAGCCCTGCTTTGTGCGTCCCCTCGGCCGGAGGTGGGTGCCCCATGGAGCTTCCCAGGATGTGGCCACCTCTGTCTCTCCACCCCACACCCTCTCCCCTGCCACCAGCCACCAGCTGTGCTGTAAGGTCCCATTTTAGCTGTGAGCCCCCTCCAGCTCCTCATCCACCACCCAAAAGTGCCGCCCGGAGGTGTCTGGGTGACTTTGGCCGCTCCCATTTGTGCTCATCCCCCGTGCTCCTGAGCTCTGCTGCCTCCACGGCACCTTTCTGCCCTGGATCTGTGAAAGGATTAATCCTGCAGATTACTTCCCTGTCGATTTTAATCTCTAAACCGGAATCGTTATCACCGGCTGCGAGCGCTGTGCGGAGCTCTGCTCGCGGGGAGGACCCGCTGCTCCGGGCTGCAGGGACACCAAACACCGCTGGGACCCTGAAAGGTGATCCCGGATTTCGAGGGATTGGTTCGTAATCCCATCAGCTCCCATCAGCACATCCGCTGCTTTCCTCCGCCGTGCGCTTCGCCTGCTCCCCGACCTGCCTCTGATCATTTCGATTTTAGGGAGGGGGTGGGAGCTTTTTGGTGATGCTGAGGCAGAGCTGGCCGCGGCTGAGCACCCCCCGTGCCCCCTCCCCAGTTGGCAGGAAGCAGTTCCTGAGGTTCGAGAGTGCCAGCCGCGCTGCCGAGGTGCTGGGCTGTGATGTGGAGGAGCTCGGCAGCGCCGTCTTCAAGCACCACCTGAGGCACATCCTGGCGCAGGTGACAGCGCGGGGCCGGCCCACGGCAGAGGAGAGCCCGCCAGGTACTGGGATGCCCCGACCTTTTTTTCCTTCATTTCTGCGGGAGAGGGAATGGTGACGCAACGTGTCCTGGTCTTCTGGCCCAATTAGGTCTGTTAATATTAATAAAATCATTAACTGTGCTGTCGCTGCTCTCAGCTCTGCAGCTGTCCCTGCCTGACCCTCCTTAGGGACACACGAAACCAGGTGAATTTGGATAAATGATGTGTCTTAAATTCTGTGAGAACTCTGCTAGAAAAACAGGGGGAAAACCCTCAAACTCCACGAATGGAGCTGGGCTGGTGTTGTGCTCTGGGCACCGGTGTCCTGAGAGGAGATCTGGATCAGGGATTGTGCTGCTGAGCCACCCCAAACCTTAAATTAATGTCCAGATCTAATTCACGGAGGCAGATCCAGCATGTGCAAGGTGGGAGGGTGAGATACTGCCTGGCTTTCAGCTCAGCCTTCCCAAACTCCTTAAAGGTTGGACTTGATGATTCTGGAGGTCTTTTCCAACCTTGATGATTCCATGATGCTCAGCAGCAGCAGAATTCCAGCTGGGCCCGGCGCGTTATCTCCTGATAAAAGTGAGAGCCTGAGGAAGTGGCCTTTGTCATGGCAATGTTCATTATTCCTTAAATCCTTGTGAGGCAGCAGAGCAGCCAAAGGCAGGCGGGGCAGGGGATGTGCAGGGACGGTGCTGCTGTGGAGCCATGTGGCTTCTCCTGCACTGAATCCAGGGAATCCCGGGTCCCACCTCAGCCCTGTGCAGGCTGAACTGGGCTGGAAATAAATGTGTGTGCCTGCTCTTCCCTCCCGCTGCGCCAGGGCCCAAGATGACGGGAGTGGAGTGCGTGGAGGGAATGGCCTCAGGGCTCTATGAGGAGCTCTTTGCCGCCGTGGTCTCGCTCATCAACAGGTACCAAACAGCTGCTGGGCACTGGGGCTGGGGGTGGCAGCTGCTTCTCCGGGGGCTGCTGAGGACAGGGGGCATGGAGCAGGTGGCTGATTCCTGCTGGAAAAACAGAAGTTGTGGGAAAACCTTTATGTGGGAATGCCGGTGGCACTTGGGAATCCCGTGTCCTGTCCCTGCTGTGGCACGGGCACCGCGAGTGCCCCCGGCTGGCACCACTGTGCTGCCCGTGGGTAAATCCTGGCTCTGTATGTGGCTCTTCCCAGGTCCTTCTCCTCCCAGCACCTCTCCATGGCCTCCATCGCCGTGGTGGACACCCCCGGCTTCCAGAGCCCGCGGCTGCAGCGCAGCGAGAGAGCAGCCACCTTCGAGGAGCTGTGCCACAACTACGTCCAGGAGAGGCTGCAGGGGCTCTTCTACGAGAAAACCTTCCTGTGCCAGATGGAGAGGTACAGAGAGGTGAGGAGCAAGGGCTGGGAGCAGCTCCCAGCACCTGGGACTGGGGTTGACTTTGTCCCCAGGGGTCCCGCTGTGGTGTGGGTGAATAACTCATGGGTTTTACTGGGGGGTCTGCACGGAGCAGGAAGCTTGGGCTGCCTCTCTCTTCACCCCCTGCCTCAGTTCTGAATCCTCTTGGCTATTTCTGATGTGCCAAAGATGCTCTCTTGGCATCTTGGCGGAACCTGCTATGGCGGGGGGGTTGGAATGAGATGATTTTTAAGGTCCCTCCCAAGCCAAACCATTCAGGAATCCTGTCATACACTTGCTCCAGCTCAGGAGACTTTGTGCCCTTCTGCTGGCGCAGCTGACTTTTCCCTCAGGTGATGAATAATAGAGAATAGAAAAGAAAATGATAAATTATTGCAGAAATAAGCTGCTGGGAAACCTACAGGCAGAGATGAACTTATTATAGGCTTGAAGGAGTTACTGTAATGCCTCCAGCCCTGGGAAAATAGCTGAATTCCCATGGTTTAACACACACATCACCGAGTGAGGACAGATATGCCCTTCCCCAGTGATGGAGATGTAATTGCTGCCCGGAATGCTGGAGGGCTCAGCAGGCTCCCCCTGCCTGGGCTTTGCTGCTGGATAAGGATGGTGCAGGATGAGCCCAGAACCACTCTAGGAGCCCCTCACTGCCCGTGCAGGGTCCCACACGGGTGACAGTGGCAGAAGGAGGAGGAAAGTGGGTCCCTGCTGCTGCTTTTGCTCTGCCTGCAGAGCTGGATCCCTCGGCAGAACCTCTCTGTGTTGCCATGGAGAGACACCGGAGCCACGACTTTTGCTGAGCACCCCTGGTTCAGGTGTGAGGAAGGACCAGCTGTGCTCCCCCTGCCCCTCCTGGGGGGTTCCCGGTGCTGGGGGTGTTGGGATGAGCCCTGGAGCCCCCGGTGAGGGAGGGACACAACACCTGCAAGATGTGAATTAAGTAATTGGTTGTTTTCTTGTCAAGAGGTTCTTATCAATTATAACATAAATCATATGATTGAGGTAGCGTGTCTGAGGCCCCAAAGCAGCATTCCAGAGGACATTCCAGGGGGGCAGATATGGCCAGGCCTCTGTGCCACAGCTCTGGTGGCTGCTCCTCTCCCCTGGTGCTGGATCCCTGGCTGCCTCCCTGTCCCTGCCAGTGGATCTGCTCTCGGCTCCCAGGTGCCATCCCACGACTGAAGCGAGCTTTTAAATGGTGTTTTCCAGGAAAATGTTGAGGTGTCTTTTGATCTTCCAGAGCGTTCTCCACTGGCCACTCTGTCCATCATTGACCTGAGCTGCTCACAGGTACCCTGTCCCCTCTGCACCCCCACTTCCCCGAGCAGCCAGGGCTCCAGAGGCAGAGTGGGACCCCGAGGAATGTCCCAGAGCCACCCGAGGTGTTGCAGGGGAGGGCACAGCATCCAGCAGGACCTTTTTGGCTTTTTAAAACACAAGGACCCTTCCTGACCAAGCTCTGCACTCCATCACCCCTCCCAGCCTGGGATGATGGGACTGTGGAGGGCTCAGGGTGATGTCCAGAGCTGGATCAGGTCGGGAGGGTCTCCTGGCTCTGGTGTGGGGTAGGGGCTCCAGCTGGGCAGTGGGAGCAGGCTGGGGGGAGCAGGACAGAGGGAGCAGAGCCAGAGCCCAGAGCCCCCGTGTCCCCTGGCAGCCACAGGTGCTCCCTGGCAGCCCTGGGGCCGCTCGCCGGGGGCTGCTGTGGATCCTGGACGAGGAGGTGCTGGTGCCAGGCTCCGGGGATGGCACTGCCTTCGAGCGCCTCTGCTCCTACTTCGCCACCAAGGGACCCGACCGCGAGGGTGAGTTGGGCTCGGCTCGGCTGCCCAGCCTCCAGCATCACCGTTTGGCTTTGGGAATTTGGGAGATGTGGGTGATTAAACCCCCTCACGGGGGTGCTGTCGCTGTCACAGGGGACGGGCACCTGCGCAGGTGTGAGCAGACGCTGCACTTCGAGATCTGCCACCAGCTGGGCACGGCCCCCGTGCGCTACGACCTCACGGGCTGGGTCAGCAAGGCCAAGTTCAACCTCTCGGCCCAGAACGCCATCCAGGTGCTGCAGAATTCCACGGTGTAAGTACCAGGAGGTGCCACGGTGCCGGGGGGAGCCCTGTGCCCGTGGGAGGGGGGCGGAGGTGCCCCTGCCCTGAGCTGCAAACCTTCCCCATCTCCTGAGACAGAGGGTTGGGTGGGGCATCCCTTGTGTGAGCAAGGGGGGATGGCTGCCCGCTGCCAGAGGGCAGGGTTAGATGGGATTTTGGGAGGGAATTCCTGGCTGTGAGGGTGAGGAGGCCCTGGCACAGGGTGCCCAGAGAAGCTGTGGCTGCCCCTGGATCCCTGGAAGTGCCCAAGGCCAGGCTGGATGGGGCTTGGAGCAATCTCCTCTATGGACAGCGTCACTGCCTGGGGGGGTCCAGCACAAGTCAGAGCCGTGAGGCTTCACCAGCAGCTGCCCAGGTTTTCCCACTGCTTTGAGCAGCCTTGTAAACTAAATTGGAACTGAAAAGGAACTGAAGTGCTGCAGGTGTCTGCGCACACGGGGGGATTTTAACCTTCTGCTTGCGTGCTCCTGGCTCATTCAGCTCGGGCTCCAACCCAGGGAAGCTCCAACAGCAGTGAACAAACATCTCCGTGCTAGGGCCAGAGGGGATGCAGTGGGTGGGGGTGTCCCAGCAGGCTGGGACCCCGCAGAGCAGCACCAGTTCCGAAACTGGGGCTGTGGGTGTTGCATCCCTGTAGAAAAAGCTGGGAAACCGAGCCGGGCGTGTCTGTCCCGGCAGAGCCGCGGTCCGGGAGCTGCTGCAGCCGCGGGCGAGGGCTCCGCTGTCCTGCCGCGCCCTGGCCGGGCTGGAGGGGCGCTCCCAGGCCGCCCTGCACCGCAACGCCTGCCTGAGGAAAACCTTCGCCAGCAGCTTCGCAGCCCTGAGGAAGAGGTCGGTGTGCGCCCAGATCAAGCTGCAGGCGGTGAGTGCCGGAGCCGGGACCCGGCGGCCGCGGGTCGGGCGGGTTGTGGCACAGGGGATGGGGACATCTTGCCTTGGACACGTTCCCTTACTGGGGAGCCCCAGCAGTGACCTCCTGGCGGTCCCCATTGTGGCTTTGGCCACCGGGGATGCTGCGCTGGCCTGTCCAGCATTGCTGTCCCTCGGGGAGAGCCTGCCAGGCAAAAAGATCAGGCACAGATCACACACGGATCACACATGGATCACAGATATCACACACAGATCACACACAGATTACACAGATCACACACAAATGCTTTGCTGCTTTAATCCTCTTAAGTGCTCAGACAGTAACCAGCCCTCGGCGCTGGGCATGAGCCAGGCCCCTGCTGCTCTCACACGTAATTAGGTATCCAAACACTCTTGAGATGAGGCTCAGGCTCTGCTGGCTCCCTGACCAGCCCATTTTGGGGTCTTGCCCATCCCTCACAAACCCCCTGCCCAGCATCCCTCATCCATGATGGTCTTTAATCCTTCCAATCCAAACCATTCCATGATTCCTTGAATCCTGGTAATTTTTGTGGCCACCAGCTGCAAACATGGCACATTAGGAGGAAGGGTCCTGCTCACTGCTCATGTCCACCCCTCTGGCTGAAGCCTCTCCCAGCTGATTCCTCCACCTGTCCAGACGCTGTGCAGGTGCACAGGGAGCATATCCCACCGCCAGCACATGCTGACCTTTTGTCCCCTCCAACCCCACTGACCTCTGCTGCCCTCCAGGATGCCCTCACCAACCTTCTCCGACGGTCCCAGCTGCACTTTGTCCACTGCCTCCTCCCAGGGATGGGCAGGGAAGGGCCAGTCCCTCGGCCCCCGGCGCCGCCGGACGCTGTCCCACAGCTGGATGTGGTGGCCCTGAGGACACAGCTGGAGGGGACCCAGCTCCTGGATGCCCTGCGCCTCCACCGTGTTGGTACGTCCAGACCCTGCCCTGGCAGTGCCAGTCCCACCCTCTGCTCCCTGCCCCTGGCTCAGACCTTCCAGCCTTTTCTCATCAGCAGGCAAGGAATCCCCTCCTTCAGAAATCTCCCCATTCAGAAACCCCCTCAATTTTTATTCCTGCTTTTTGCAGGGGTTCTGAGCCCCTCTCATGCCTGAGCTCGGTGGCTGCAGCTCCAGTGGAGCTCCCCTGGGACCATCTGTGAATCAGGCTGGGCCTGCACTGACCATGACCACAGCCCACGCCATGGCAAGAGGGAGCTGTGCAGGAGGCCCAGGGGCACGTCCTGCCTGGCACGAGGTGCTGGGGTGGCATCTGGCCACCTCAAACTCATCCCAGCACCCTCTCCCTCCCCACACTGCAGGGCTTTCTCTCTCAGGGAAGCTCCCCATGTCCCCTCCACTCCTGGGGCTGCCCACGATGTCCCAGCAGGTCCCTCCCCAGCATGCCAGTGCCCTGAGCCTGGTGCAGCCCCCAACACCCCTGTGTGCCCCCAGGGTATTCGGATCGGCTGCTGCTCACCCAGTTCCGCAGGCGCTTCCAGGTGCTGGCTCCGGAGGTGATGAAGAAGCACAACTCTGCCTACGAGGTGCCAGATGAGAGCAAGGTGTGTGCTGGGCTGGGGGGACACGAGCTGAGACCCCCACGTGGGGCTGTGATGGTGCCAGAGCTATTCCAGCAGGGCAGGGATGAGGGCAGGATCTGGGCATTGCTGTGGCCCAGCAGGACAGTCCCTCTGCCCAGCTCCCCCAAAAGCAGGCAGCATTCCCAGAGACCCAAGAGAGCAGGGACCATGGAAGCTGCTGGGCCCTGGGCATCACCTGCAGCTTGAGGTGACTCCTCACCTCATCCCATGATGCTGAAAGCCAGAAGAGCTCAGGAAGGAATGTGGACATGTGCCAGTTATATTTGTTTCCTGGTAAATTTGTAGCAAAACCAGGGCAAAGCCATCCCTGGAATAAGGCTATGGACGAGCCAGGAAGAGCTGAGAGGAGCTGAATTAAAGCTGGGCACGTGCTGTGTTGTGCAAACTGCAGCCAGCATGTGCAAAGGCAGTTAAGACCTGGGGATTTAATAAGACAAGTCTGACAATCGGGAAAGGTCAGTATTGCTGTGAAATGCTGTCGGAGGCAGAGGGTGCCTTGTCAGCAGCGTGTAAGCAGGGGATTTGGAAAATCCCATCCTCCCTGGAGCTTGCTGCCACGAGGGTTTGTTAGCTGGGAAATGCCTCCCAGGACACGGCATTAACCCGGCTGCTGGAGAGGGACAGAGGCTCGTCAGCTGTGAGGGGACAGCGCAGGGACAGCTGGCCCTGTGCTCGTGCTGGGGTGGGATGGGGGCTGTCCTGCACAGCCCCACAACAGTCCCAGTCCCAGCAGTGCCACAGCACTGGTGCCTCCTCACCTTTCCAGGACAGGACACTGTGGTCAACATCCCCATCCCCATCCCATGTCCATCCTGGTGAGGCCAGGGGTGCAATCCTGCTGCTCCTGGGTCCATGGTGGAATGTTCCCTGTGTGGGTTTGTCCTTTGGGCAGGAGCTGCGCGAGGCTGCAGGAGGATGTCGTGTGCAGCCAGGTGTTAGCAGAGGATTTTTGTTGCAATTTCTGCAGCCTTGGGGCTTTCAAACCACCCACCCGTCCAGACAAGTGTGGCTGCCCCGGGGGAATGGCCGGGGTTGCTGGCTGTTATGTTCATGTTTTAGTCCAAAGCTCAGAGTAATTGAATTCAGGCTTCTCCTTGGGATAATCTCCTGCTCGAACCCTCCAGGGAGTTCCGTGCTGTGCTGTGGGCTCAGGGAAGAACTCAGCCCTTCTTCCCCCTGTTTTTGGCTCCATAGGATGAGCTGTTGGTGAGGTGGGCAGGAGGAGAGTGCTGAGTGCTGTTGGAGGATGCTGGGGCAGGGATTGTCCCCTGTGCCACCTCCTGCCCGTGCACCAAGGGATGGCAGCAAAAGGGGGAAAATCTTGCCTGCAGCTGCAGATCTTTACTCCCCATCCTGCTGAAAGCCTCGGGGGAGGAAAATCCTTGCACTGAAACTTGGGACTGGGCAGTGCAAGGGGAGGAGGAAAGGAAAGTTGGGTGCTCCCCTGTGGGGTGCCACTAAGCTGGATGAACCCTCACTGGGTGTCTGCAAGGACTGGATGTCTCTGCACCCTTCTTCAGCAGGGTGTGGGTGTTTCCTGAGCAATCCCATGACGTGCCCCTTCTCTGCAGGCTATCGAGGAGCTGTTCCAGGCCCTGGATCTGGAGAAGAAGAGCATTGCCATAGGACGCACCCAGGTACCGTGACTGGGCCCTGCTTCCCCGCTGCTCTGGTGTGTGTGGGCACAGCCCCATGCCAGGCTCCCCAGCAGCCCAAAATTCCCTAAACTGGAGAGAAAGCCTCCCTTCACTGCTGCCTGTGGCACCAGGTGGGCTGGGAAAGAGCCTTGCTAAAAATGAGAGCAAAAAGGCTCCAAATTCTCATCTGAAAGCAGAACCCTGGGTAAAACTTGTACCTAATTACCAAAATCCAGCAAGTCCCTGGTGGTATTTAAGTTCCTAATTACCACTGATGTCTCCTGGTATTGAAGGGGGCTTGGGCAGCTCGTGGCTTTGCTGCAGAGCGGGAACTGCCACAGCGACAACATTTGAACTTCGATGCGATGGTCTCAAAGAGAAATTAATTTCACGCGCGCGCTCGCCTTCAGCTCTGGAGCCTGTGAAAAAAGAATTCACGGAACGGGTTCTGTGGAGGGAAATGACTTTCTTTTATCCTGCACTGTGCAGTTTGTAATTATCTCCTCTCTGGAACCCTTGTCCTTAATCAATAGAGCGGTGGCAGCCCCGGTCACATCTCGTTAGGGACGAGTTCGCTTTGCCGTCGCTTTGAGCATTGATTTTGTACCGGCTGCGAAACTCACGGGGTTGGGGAGTTAATTCAGGCATTAATGAGGCAATTGAATGGGTGGTGGAGCCATCACAGCATCAGCTTGGGAGAGCCACTTTCCTTGGGGTTGTGCTTTGATTCAATTTGGTGTCGTTAAAATGCAGCTCTCTCAGCACAGCCCCGGCCTCGCCCGTGTCACTCAGGGGTTGTTAAAGCTGGGCCATGCAAATGGGTGGGAGATCCCGGTCCTGGGTTCCAAGAGCTTCTCCCAGCAGTGACCCAGGACACCTCAAACATTCAGAGATTGATAACGGCCTGGATTCTATGGCATCAGCAAATCTGTGTCATTTCTGAGGGGTTTCTAACCAGTTCAGTGAAAGAAAACCACATGGTTCATTTTGGTTTTGCTATTGTCACACTTCATTGCTGTTACCTGTGTGCTTCTATGTGTTACCTGCCAGAATCCACTGCCAGTGGAGGTATCCATCCATCCATCCATCCATCCATCCATCCATCCATCCATCCATCCATCCATCCACCCATCCATCCACCCATCCATCCATCGACCCATCCATCCACCCACCCATCCATCCACCCATCCATCCATCCATCCACCCATCCATCCACCCATCCATCCACCCATCCATCCATCCATCCATCCATCCATCCATCCATCCATCCATCACCGCAGTGGGGGAAAGGGGAGCGTCCCAAGGGAAAAGTTTTGAGGAATTGCACCTCGAGAAGGAGAAGGGAGAGATTTCAGCCCCTGACCTGGGGTGTGTAACCTGTTCCTTGCTGCCAGGTGTTCCTGAAGCCGGGGGTCATCTCCAGGCTGGAGAAGCAGCGGGACAAGCTGATAGCCCAGAAGATGACTCTGCTCCAGGCTGCCTGCAAGGGCTTCCTCAGCCGCCAGAAGTTCAAGAGGTTGAAGGTACCCGTCCTGTGGGTTGGGGATACCTGAGCCCACCCACGTCAGCGCTGCTGGGTTATGGCCCAGAGCACCCAAATGGCAGCTCTTCCAAGCTCCTTTGAAGAGTACCAACTTTACCCTGCAGCCATGAGATGCTGTGCTGCCATCCCTGAGCTCCTCTGCCACCCTTCCCTCTCCATCCCAGTGTCCCAGCCCGGTCCTTCCTGGTGGTCATGGCTGGGTGAGGGTCATTGCAGCCGTGTCCCCACAGATCCAGCGCCTCGCCGTCCGCTGCATCCAGAAGAACCTGGTGGTGTTCCAGGCAGTCAGGCACTGGCCCTGGTGGCAGCTGCTGAGCCACGTGCGGCCCCTGCTCAGCGTGAACCTCGCCGAGGATCAGCTCCGTGCTAAGGAAGTGAGTGCCAAGGGTTGGGATGGGATGGGTGAGACAGGACAGACCAGGCCGTGTCACTGTCACAATGCGGACGCGAAGAAAAACCACACAAAATCCAGGGTCAAGTAGAAAGGGCAGCAAGAGCCAGTTTAATGGCTTTTCCCCAAGGTTTTTATATGTTAGTTCACAAAAAGTGAGTTAAATGGGATAAAGTAATTGGTTCTCTGGCCATCCACCCCTCGAGGGGATTGGCCCAACTCTAAGAAGTCCATTCCCAAATGTTTTTCTAGTTGAAGCCATAACAATCCAGCAAAAAACAAGTTGCAGGTGTGGATATTTTATAAACTGGTAACTTTGTTTTAGTTTGCTTGCATGGGAAAGACAGAGTTCTCACAAAATGCTAGAGAGCTAAAGAAACTCACTGTTGAAGCCCTTTCAGCATCCACAATCCCCCCTTTTTCTTTAAGATCAAAAAAGGTTGCATTTGTAATCATCTCTGCTGAAGCCCTTTCAGCATCTACAAGGCCAGGCTGCTTTAGGGGCGTTGCCTAAAGCAGATGATGGATTGATCAAACTGGAAGTCACTTCTGCACAGCCAAAGATGGTTTTGTGACCATCCAGAGGTTGGCACCTGTTTGTAGCGCTGCAGTTTTTGCCCTGTGTGGCATGTTCTGCGGGGCTGTGGAGGCAGAGGTGACTTCTTCTTCTTCCTTAGAGGGACAGTAGCAAACACACCATGTCCCCACAGTCAAATCCCATCCCAGGGTGCCCTCACTGCCTTCTGCAAGCTCCAGGGGCTGTGTGCCCTGAGCCAAACCCCTGGGGATGGGCTCACCAGCCTGTGGGGTGCTGGAGGATGAGCATTCAAACATCTGAGACAGAGGGGACTCCACTCTGTACTGTCCCCAGCACTGTGCTGGCTTCCCCTTGTGGTGCCCTGGGTGATGGGAGATGCTAATGGACATTTTTTGTGCCAGGAAAGGCTCCTTTCACTCCTCTGCACCCTCTGAGACCTGTGCTAAATTCCTACTCCATCTCCTCTGGAATCCTGCTCCTCCTGTTGCTTTAGTGAGGTTTCAACAAGATGTTTTCAGGCTGCTTCAGATGAAACAAAAGCTGCCCAAGCCTCTGTTTTTGTCTCCAAACCCACCTGGGATGCATCAGGCCCCATCATCTGTTAACCTCTGTTTTTATCACCGCTCTGCACGTTCTGCTCCTGCTCAGTGTTGGACATCAAAGCAGGACAAGGCTGCGTGGAGCAGCTCCTGCTGCCCGGGAAGGAATCACAGCCAACACCGTGCCTTTGCACTGTGCTCTGATACCTGCCAGGGCCCTGGGACACTCCCTGGGCACGATCCAGGCCCTTGGCTGTTCATCCCAGGCTTTTGAGGTTTGCTGCTGCCTCATAAAACATGCTCTACACACACCAAAGCTGACATTCCCTCCGATGGAATTCATGTCAGGAGCTGTAGTCCCGGCAATTTGCAGTGAGCAGCCTTCAAAGCTGCCTGGTAAATTTTATTAATAAGGCAGCTATGTCTCTTCCACTTATTTTGAACAGAAAACAAGATTTTCATAAATAAACCGAGGATGCTGGAACTCTCTGCATGTGTTTTTTTCCAATCTTCCCTAGGAGGAGCTGGCGGCGCTGAGAAGGAAGCTGGAAAAATCCGAGCAGGCATGCAGCGAGCTCAGACAGACTACGGAGAGTCTGGAGAGCAAGGTACGGCCCCAAAACCTCTGGTGCAGCTCCAGAACATCTGGTACAGACCCCAAAACCTCTGGTAGAGATCCCAAAACCTTTGCCACAGCCCTGTTTGGCCGGGTTGGGAAAGAAGCCGATGAACAGGAGCACCAGTTCCATCAGAGCAGGAGGAGCCATGGGCAGGGGCAGCTGCCAGGGATGGTTCTCTGGGCAAGACTCCAGACAAGCTGCAGTGTCCAGCTGCAGAATTCCAGGCTGGCATCACTCCAGAGAAGCTGTGGCTGCCCCATTCCTGGAAATATCCAAGGCCAGGTTGGATGGGGCTTGGCACAGCAACCTGAGCTAGTGGGAAAGGTGTCCCTGCCCATGGCAGGGGTGGAATGGGATGAGCTTTAAGGTCCTTTGCAACCCAGACCATTCTGGAATTCCACGACCCCAGCTGGCTGCTGGTCCTCCGTGGGTTCTGCTCTCGGATGCGCAGCTCCTGTGTGATTTGTGCCTGGGATTTTGCCAAGCACCATGAGGAGAAGGAGCTCCCAAGGTTTCTATAAATACCCTGGGCTTTCCCAGCTCCCTTGGCTGCAGCAGGGCTCAGCTGGGTCTAGGCTGCAGCTCTGCCTCACTGGTGCCAGCAGCCCCCGAGGCCAGGACCCTCCTGGTCAGTGAGAAGGGGGCAAAGATGGTGAAGATGATTTTAATTTAAGCTCTTTGGTAAAGGTGAAATCACCCCCATGAGGCTGGGAGTGCTGAGCAAGGCGACTGCCTTGGGGCAGGCCTAGAAAAACACCGTCTCCCCAGGGAGAGAAATTCTGTGGGATTTGCTTATTGGGTTAAACTTGTGGGAACCCCATAAGGAGCTGGTGCCTGCACCATGTGAGGACCCTTAAAATGCTGTCAGACAGCGGGAGAGGAGTGCTGGAATGCCGTGTTTTCCCATGGCCCTGCTGCCTCCGCAGCCCCTCGCCGGGCTGGCTGAGCAGGAAGGACCCTGTGCCCATCTGCTCTGCAGAAAATGGAACTGATCTTCTGCATTAATAATTCTCCCCTTCGTTCATCTGCTCCTGGTTTCAAAGGAAATTTAGTGTGACCAAGTAGGACAGTGGAAAGATGTGCTGAGCCCTGCCTGCAGCGCAGACTGGAGCCTGGGCTCCCACTGGTGGCACTGGTCAGTGCTGGTGTGCACTCCTAGGAACAGGCAGAGCTGTCAGGACTCTGGGTGTCTGTGGGATGGCAGAACCATGCCCAGACTGACCCCCCTGCCCCTCCCAGATCATCGACCTGACCACGGAGCTGTCAGACGAGCGGTACAAGGGCGATGTCACCTGCCAGGCCCTGGATGGGGAGCGGGCGGAGAGGCTGCGGGGCACCCGCGAGCTGCAGGAGCTGCAGGTACCAGAGCCCCGAGCCCCTGTGCCAGTGGCCGTGCCATCCCCCTGGCACTGCCCTCCTGAGCGCCCCAGAGCCAGGTAGAGCTGCTCCCTTCCTCTCTTCCCCAGAGCAAGCACGACCAAGTGCAGAAGAAACTGGAGTCAGTGGAGAAGCAGCTGGAAGAAGCCCAGCAGCTGGTGCAGCTGCGTGAGATGAAGATAAGCGGCTCTGGAGGAGGTAGGGATGTCCCTCCGGAGGCAGCACATGCTCTGGGCATCCAGCCTGACGTGTGGGGCCACAGAGAAGAGGGCAGGGGTTTGCCCCCCGCCAGTCAGTGCCACTCTGCAGCCCCAGGCCACTCCAGTGTGTTCTGTCATCCCGCATTGCTCGTCCATTGGCAGCTGGCAGTGACAGCTCAGGCACACTCAGCTCTGGCTCTGGCTGACGCCAGGGATTGTGCCCCGGGGTGCTGCTGGCACTGCCTGGCAGCCCTGGCACCTCAGGATGGGTCTGAAGCATGTGTGGAGTGAATAGGAGGCTGCTGAGGCACAGCTGGGATGGGATGGGATGGGATGGGATGGGATGGGATGGGAGGTGGCAGGATGAGCTGTGCCTGAGGCAGGGCACGTGTTCTTTGTGACTGGGGCAGCCCTGGGCACACAAAGCAGAGCCATGCCCCGTGAGCTCCGTGATGGTGTTGGTGCCTTGTGCATCCCTCTCCCTGCCCCCAGCAGGGCCACGGGGGCTGGCCAGACCCCAGCACCCACCCTGCAGCCCTGGGTGTCTCTCCTTGGCAGAGGATGAGTGGCAGGGGA
>VXAC01001706.1:108070-140494 GCA_013399225.1 Rhipidura dahli
TAGAAAAGGTGGCAAAGCCTCGTTTAATGGCTTTTTTCCCAAGGTTTTTATATGTTAGTTCACAGAGTGAGTTAGATGGCATAAAGTAATTGGTTCTCTGGCCATCCACCCCTCGAGGGGTTGGCCCAACTCTAGCACTTCCATTCCCAAGTGTTTTTCTATTTGAAGCCACAACAATCTGGGAAAAACAAGTGCAGGCGTGAATGTTGATAAAAACTGGTGACTTTGTTTTAGTTAATTTGCATGGGAAAGACAGAGCTCTCACAAAATACTGGAGAGCTGAAGAAATTCACTGCTAAAGCTCTGTCAGCATCCACATCCTTCTGCTAGAGCAGGATACCCTGCCCAGCCTGGCCTGGGAGAGGTGACGGGTGTTCCCCTCCAGGTTTGACCTGCAGTTAGCCCAGGCCCTGGGGCAATCTGCCTTCGAGAAGAGCCTCCGTGAAAAGTTGTCCCAGGAGAACACGAGCATCCGCTGGGAGATGGGCAAACTTCGGCAGAGCCTGGAGGTGAGGGGAGACCCCACTTCTCTGCGTTGTGCCTGGTTTTGGGGACAGCTCAGGAAGAGAAGCCATTACCTTTGCAATTAGAGCAGAGGCAATCAGGAAATTTGACTCCAGTTTCTTTCAGCACACTCTGTGTGTTTAAGTAACTCTCTCCTTCTCTCTTCTTCCTTCTCCTAAGAAGAAGGGCTGCTGCTATGTCCAAGTGATGCCCACCCCCTGATTCAGCTAATCCGGGCCACCCCCACTTTCACTGGGGTCACTTGTGCTCTTCCTCACATCCCTACCCCAATCCCACCTTCAGGAAGCTGCCAGTCTGTGCCCCGTGGGATGGGGCTGCACCAAATGCCACCGTGGTGGCAGGGGCATGGCTACTGGGGTAGGGGGGGGACCCCCAGGGCTGCTTCAGCACCCCCAGGCAGTGGGGCTGCAGGGGACCCACGGGGGACACGCCCAGAGGGTGGCAAGGTGAAGTCAGGATCAAGAGGGAAAGGTGGGGACGGGCCTCTGGGTGTGGGGTTGGGGCTGCCCAACCCCTCCAGGGGGCTGGGATGATGCCACTGGAAATGCTGTGAGTTCTGAGGGTGGGGTGGGGAGTGTCCAGGCTCTGACCACTGATCTGCCCAGCACAAGGAGGCTGAGGTGGCCAGGCTGGAGCAGCGGGTGGCCGTGCTGGCTGGCCAAGTGCAGGAACTCAGCACCCCCGGGGCCACGGACACGGTGCCCGCGCTCAAGAAGCGGCTCTGGGACCTGGAGGGCAGCGCCGCCGAGCAGAGGAAGGAGCTGGAGAGGCAAACGGCCGCCGTCGATCACCTGGAGCAGGTAACGTGGGGCTGAGGGGCCAGGGGGTGTCTGTCGTCCCCACTGGGCACATGGAGCCCAGGCCAACACCATTGATGCCTTTTCCTGGTCTGAAAATCGAGAGTCAAACACGGTTAGAAGGGAAAAAGGGATTTTACCTTGGGATTTATTTGAAGGACCCTTTGGTGCACCATGTCCAGGTTGAATGCACCTCCCTGCACCCTGCTAATCCTCCTCCTCAAAGATCTGGTCTAACATTGTAGGTGTTACTAATTAGCACATCTATCAAAGATTCCCAATGAGAGGCTCAGATGAGCCCCCCCTCCCCAAGGAACCTTCCCCTGGATGGTTCTATCTTAGTTTACAAAATGTGTTCTGGAGAGGACCTTGGGCTCTGGGCACACTGATCCCTCACTACCAAACTTCTAAAATGTTCAGTCTCCCAGCTTGGCAGACAAGTCCAAGAATGTGGGCAGAAAGCACTGAGAATACAGAAATTGTAAAAAGAGGTATAACAGGGGTATAAAAGAAAAGATAAAAATCATCCTGGCATCACCATCCTCATCCCCTTGGGGCTGGGCACCATGGCTGGGTGTTTCAGGTCCATGAGAGGCTGGAGCTGGAGATTGAGCGCATGAAGCAGATCCACCAGAAGGAGCTGGAGGACAAGGACGAAGAGCTGGAGGATGTGCAGAAGTCCTGCCAGAAGAGGGTAGGTCTTTACTGGGTGGGGATTGATGCTGGGTTCCCCCCAGGAGCCCTTCCAGGGGTCCATGTTCCCAGGGAAGCGCCAGGGTGCTGCTTTCCCACCATCACCCCAACGTGAGCCTCGGTCACGGCTTGGGGGTGCAGATCAGGCTTTGGGTCAGGGGTGAGCCCCTGCCACACTGGAGGGGCTGCTGGGCACAGGGTGTGAGAGCCACACGTGAAGCAGCACACGGACCCTCTGCTCCCAGTAACACCAGTGTCCCACCAAGGGTGCCAACTCCAGGGCTTTGTGCTTGGGGACAGTCTGCAGGAAATACCCTTTCCACGAGGCCATGAGGTTTCCATGAGGAAACACAAATTCCAGAGCTGCAGGGGCAGCCCTTGGGCCTGTCTGGGTGTGCTTCAAACAGCCCATCCTGTCCCCAAAGTCCTGCAGGTCCCTGGAGTGCGTCCCCTCCTCTGCACTGGCACTGCCAGGGGTAGCTCCAGGGGACAGGGGCCATTCCTGGTGCCCAGTGCTGGCTGCACAGACCTCGATGCACTCCCTCTCCTGGGGAGTGCCCTGTCTCCACTGTGGCAGTGGCTCTGCCCTGCTGGGACATGGAGCTTTGAGGGGTGGCCGGGCACTGAGCGTGGCTGGGTTTCTCCCACGCAGCTCCGGCAGCTGGAGATGCAGCTGGAGCAGGAGCACGAGCAGAAGCAGATGGTGCTGCACGAGAAGCAGGACCTGGAAGGGCTCATTGGCACCTTGTGTGAGCAGGTAAGGGGACAGTGCCCTCCCAGGGGCTTCTCTGTGGGCTGTGTCCTGCCCTAAAAACAGGAGTGGGGATAAACGAGCACAGCTGGAGCAGCAGCCTGGTGTTGGTGCATGTGCAGCTGCCCGTGGTGCTCCTGTCCCTCATCTCTCCCAAATTCCAGCCAGCTACTGCAGGCACTGGGATCTGGAGGTGTTGGGACTGTGGGGATCACACAGAAGCCACGTGGCCCCGCTAAGGACCCACAGAGGGGAACTGTTCCCTTTTGTACAGGAGAATTATCAAAGCAGGGCGAGGCGTCTGCTTTTTGCTGGTGTTCCATCAGAGTCAAACCAGCCAGGTCTAGCACTGGAGTGCATCCAGCTGCCTAGAAAAGCAGTTTATCCAAGCCTGCTTGTTGCAGAGGAATTATATCCCAAGCAGATTTGGTGAACAAATCCTTTTCCCCCTCTCTGACGAGAACTCCCAGAGAGTTCTGCTCCTGTTCAGAGGCAGGTGAGGGGCTGGACTCAGCCTCCAAGGGCATCACCCAGAGGCCATCCCAGAGCTCTGGTGACTGAGTGAGGTCCCACCTGGCCCTTCCCCCAGGGCTGAGGGTGGCAGCAGCTCAGTGTGCTGCACCCCGAGTTTGGATCTGTCCCGATGCCTCCTGCCCCCCCTCGTGCTGCCCTGTCCCAGTGCCACTCACCCTGGTACAGAAATAAGGCACTGGGTCCTCTGGCTGTTGTCACAAGCTGGATTTCACCATTTCACCAGCCCTTGTTGTTCACTGAAAGGGAGGAATCTGGGATCTTTGCAGCACTGGAATGGGGGGGCATATTTCAAGTAGACACAAAGTGGTCTGACGAGGTTTATCCAACACAGCCCTCCCGCTCCTGGCTCGGAAAATGTTTTGGGAACTGTCACAATAAATAACGCTGTGTCAAAGCAGGGGATTATTACAACAGTCCAACATATCCTGCTTGCTCGGTGGAGGAGAGCTGAGATGGATGAGGAGGCAGCAGGAGCTGGGGGAGTTCAGGAGGAAAGGCCCCTTCTCCCTCCAGTCCCCGGGTGCTGCCCTGTCAGCCCCCAGCCCCGCAAGGGCAGTCCTGGTGGAAGGGAAGGGGAGATGGGACCATGCAGCTGGGATTGCTGCGAGACACCACCACAGTTTGGCAGCAGCTATTAAATCAAATCCTGGGCTGCAGTGGCTAGAGGAGGCAGCTGGTTCCAGCCACGGCGCCAAATTTATCCCCCGTGGTTGTGGACAGAACCTGAGCAACAGGAAACTGATGTGAGCAGTGTCCAGGATGCAGCTGGCGGGACAGCAGGAGAACAGCAGTGCTGGTGCTGCAAACACCCTCTGTTTTGCAGAGGCAAGTTCATTAAAAAAAATGGGAAGAAAACAGCTAGCCCAGAAAACTAATTAAGGAAATGGGAGATGCCAATGATTTCTGGTTCCAGCAAATTCCAGCCGGCTCTAAAGCAGGCTACAAGGTCAAATCCACACAGTTGATTTTAGCCAGTGAAGAGGAAAGAGGAGAAGGAAGGGGTTTGGAACAAGAGCTGTGGAAAACAACCTGAATGGAAAATGTTCTTATACTTCAATTACGCTGAAATCAAGCACTGAGACCATGTCCCTGTTTATTTGGTGGTTTTCTAATTCCTTTATCCCTGTAACCATGGTTGCTCTCTCCCTCTCTCCAATGGGGGGAGTGTAGAGGGTGGATTTTTTTAAGGTGCTCCCCGCAGTTGTGTGGCCGGGCTGTCCCTCTGGCCACAGGGGTGGTCACTGGGGAGGGTGTGGCCGGTGGAGACCGAGAGTGGGCAAATGTTTTCAGAGGAACAGCTCTGAAAAATAAGGAACACCCCGGAGGTGTTCAAGGAACAACTGGACGTGGCACTCAGTGCTCTGGTGTAGCTGGCAAGGTGGTGATCAAATATTGGACTCGAAGACCTTGGAGGTTTTTTACAACCTGAGTGACTCCGTGATCCTGTGATTCTGTGAAAACATTGCTAATCAATATCATTGTTAATCAATATCTTCCTGCCTCCTGACCTCAGCATCACCAAAACACTCCTAAATTGCGTGGGGAACACCTCGGGCTGGGTCGGAAGGGCCTGATGGAGGTTTCGGGGGGCAGCAGGGCTCAGACACCCCCTGTCCCCTCCCCAGATCGGCCACCGCGACTTCGACGTGGAGAAGCGTTTGCGGCGGGACCTGCGGAGGACCCGCGCCCTCCTGGCCGATGTGCAGCTGCTGCTGGCGGCCCCAGCAGAGCCCGGAGCCAGCAGCCAGGAGCTGGAGCACCTCCGCAAACAGGTAGGGAGGGACCTGCGGGGGAGGCGGGGAGCGTGGGGGGAACATTCCCAGCCCTCCCGGTTTGTCTGAGCGCTGACACCCGGGCGGGCACCGCCGAGAGTCTCCTTGTAAGGAGCGCTTCCCTGTAATTAAGCCGACGATGTTGAAGTGTTTTTTTCCCCTTTTTCCCCGTTAATTACTTTCTGTTTGGTGCGCTTTCTGCGTGTCTCGTACGGCCGGGCTGGGGCGGCGTTGCCATAGGGATGCTGGAAGCGGGAGAGGGATCCGGGGGATTTGCTGTGGTTCGAGTGCGCTCAGCCCGGGTTCAGGGCTGCTGAAGAGACCTGGGCAGAGACTCCAGCTCTGTGCCAGCTTGTGCCACCCAGATGGGGACAACCCCGGCCCCAGGGTGAGCTCTGGGTCCTGCGGGGTGCCCTGCCACGGGACAGGGGTGCCACAGAGCCGTCCATCTCCTTGTGGGCCGTGTCTCCTGCAGTGCCGAGCAAGGGCTCAGCTGCCGATGCTGGGTCCTCTAAAACCACTCAGGAATTCATCTGTTCTGCACATTTCCCCTGGAAACGAACGAATCTGGAGGCACCAGCGATTCCAGCAACATCCAAACATAATTGGGAGGGTCGTTGTGCATAAATAACAGCTGGGAGCAGCAGCTGTTCCCACCTGTGCCAAGGGAGAAAGGGAAGGTGAGCTGGGCCCGATGGAGCCAGCGCTGTGTCCATGCCCATTCCCGTGTCCGTGGCATTGCCTGTGTCCATCACCTGCATGTCCAGGGCAGGGGATGGCCATGGCCAAGGCAGGCAGTGGGAATGGCCATTTTTTGCACTTAGGTGTTCTTTCTTCAACGTTATTGACCCAGAGCTGCAGTGCTGCACTTTATTAACGCCTCTAACATTCCCCAAATCCCAAATTCGGGGCTGGAGAGGTTGCACTGCCCCTGCTTTTTCCCAGCCCCTGGTGGGAGGGAAATGTGGCAGGACCCTGCTCTCAGGCCCTTTCCATGTGCTGATCTGAGGGACCCTCATGGATGCTGAGGTGCTTCCTCTGCCCATCCCATGAGGTCCAGCCCCATCTCTCTGGGGAATGATGCCCAGTTGGGGAACAGAGCTGGGGAAGTAAATCTTTACTCTCGAGAGTAAAGTCATAGGAAGAGCAGCTGAGGGAGCTGGGAAAGAGGCTCAGCCTGGAGCAAAGGAGGCTCAGGGGGGACCTTGTGGCTCTGCACAACTCCCTGACAGGAGGGGGCAGCCGGGGGGTGGGTCAGGCTCTGCTCCCAGGGAACAGGGACAGGAAGAGAGGAAATAGCCCCAAGCTGTGCCAGGGAAGGGTCAGGTTGGACATCAGGAGGAATTTCCTCATGGTCAGGCCTTGGAAGGGGCTGCCCAGGGAAGTTTGGAGTCCCCATCCCTGGAGGTGTCCAGAGAATGACTGGATGTGGCACTCAGTGCCCTGGTCTCATGGATGAGGGGTGATCAGTCACAGATGGGACTGGATGGCCTTGGAGATCTCTCCCAACATAAATGACTCTGGGATTCTGGGATTCTTGCTCCCTGCACAGCCCAGCACCCACAGCAAGGCAGGAGGTCACTCCCTCTCCCTGTGGTGCCATTCAGTCCATTCCTGGCTCCCTCACTCCGTGGCCTGAGCTCGGCTGCCTCGTGTTTGGGGACGAGCAAACAGCCTGGATTTGGGGAACGCGGAGTTTTTTGCTGTGCCACCAACACGGAGGAGACTCAGCGCGCGTTTCAAATGCCACATGATTATTCTGTCCTTTGAGCTGAAACAATTTCTAATGGCATTCATGACGACTTTCTCAAAAGCATCCTACCAGCAGCCCACGGACCTGCACGAGAAGAAAAACTTTGCTAAAATGCTACATTTCCGTTAATCAAAATCCATATGGCTGGAAGTGCAGCATTGTTTCTTAATAAGGCTGAGACATCCATTTTATGCAGGTATTTAACAGATGGTGTTCACAGCAAACTAATGTTGTTCCACAGTTCATACATTATGCATTTTTTTTCGGGGGGGGGGAGGGGAGGGAATTTCAATTTATTTTTCTTCCCAAGTGGGAAAATTCCATTGCAGCGAGTGAATTGGAAGCTGATGTTTAATGAGGGGTCCTGGAGATGCTTTTCTGTGTGACTGAACTATCAGGAGTTTGGTGGGAATTGTGGCAGGGAAGAGGCCGGTCCAAGGGGCTGACTGGGGATGCAGCAGGACAGGTGGGAAAGTCCTCAGCCATAAATCCAGGAATTGACCCCAGTGGGGCATCTTCAACTCATCCCAGCAAAGCACAGAGACTTTTTTTCAGCTGGTGGAAGAAAGTTTCTCCTTCTCTAGCAAAAGGTCTCAATCTCCTCAAACAGTGGAGGGAAACGAGCCAAGGATTTCTCCAGTTACAGTATTCCAGGATTCCCCNTTTTTTGAGGGAGAAAGATAAAAAAAGAAAGCAAACCCTAAGAAAACAGCCTAAAATTCTCAAACTCTGGCCGTGGTGTGCAGCTTTTCCCGTTGCTCCTGGGAACTCCACAGGGAAACCAGGCACAGGAAACGAGCAGTGAGCGGAGGGGGTTTCGTTTTCTTTTCCACAAAGGAAAGAAAGGAACCCCAGCGAGCAGGGGAAGGAACTGGATGTTCAGGTACAGCCTACGACAACTCCTCCGCCCCGGGAGTTTTGGGGATGATGCTGAAGCTTTCCAGATGTTTGCAGCCCATTGAAGATCGTTGTGATCTTAATGGCTGAGCTGTAAAAACCGAGAGCGCATTAGCGTTTATAAATGGGATCTTCCACGTGTGTTTGCAAATGCAATTTACGCCACAGTGAAAAGCCCATTTGCAAAGCCCCCGAATCGTGAATTGCTCTAATCAGGAATTACATGTAATTCACATAATTTTGCAAATTAATGATGCCAGCTCTGCCTCATCACCGAGGCAGAGGGAGGATGTGCCAGGCCGCCGGACTCCCCAGGGCTGTCAGTGGGGTTGGGGTCTCTGCTGGGAGCTGCCAAAGGAAGCTTTGCTTTCCCTGGAAACCAGGAGCAGCGCAGGTTTTGAAAGGTCGAGATTCTGTGCTCTTTAGCAGGGGAGGAAAAGCTCTGTGGAAGTGGAAATAAACAGGGACAGCACCACCAGCATGTGGTTTCTGCTCCTTTTAACGATGATCCCCTGAAACTTTTCAGCTGGAAGAGAGCGAAGCAAAATATTCAGAGGCCCAGAGATGCCAGCAGACAGCGGCCCTGGAGCTGGAGAACCTGCACACGGAGCTGGAGACCCTCAGCAAAAGCAAGACCCTGGTGGGTTGCTGGAGATGTGACCAGGGCAGGGCAGCTGGGAGGGGCACAGTCCCACCCCCGGGGGGTTTGGCAGCAGTCGGCAGCTGCTTGGCTGAATCAGCCACTACCAGAGAGTTCAATAAATCTCATCGGAGTGTTAAGCACACCACGGAGGGTATTTACAAAGTGTCCGAGCGTGTTTACTAAGTCTCCGAGGTTGCTCCCTGAATCTCTCAGGCTGTTTGGGGAACAGCAGCCCCCGGGCGCGGTGCGATGGGTGGATAAAATTCCTGCAAGGCAGCAGCTGCAGCATCCCGTGGTCCCGCTCTGCCTCTCCTGCGGGTCGGAGGCTGTTGGCAGCACATCCCAGAGGGGATTCCGTGGGTTCCCTTGTGGGATCCGTGAACCGGTGGTCCTGTGGATCCTCCCGCAGGTGGACGAGCAGCTTTTCCAGCTGCAGCACGAGAGAGCCGACCTGCTGAAACGCATCGATGAGGACCAGGAGGACCTGAACGAGCTCATGGAAAAGCACAAGGCTCTGATCGCCCAGGTGGGAGTTGGAGCAGCGACTCCAACCCTGGGAGGGCTCTCAGAAAGCCCTGCAGGCTGGCACAGAGCAGGTGGTGGCCCCTGGGGGTGCACAGGGGGGTGGGGACCCCGGGACACAGATGCTGTGATGAGGAAGGAAAGGCTCACGGCTCCAGCTCCTCTCACCTGCACCTTTGAGTCTTCTTTCAAGAGGTGTTTTGCCTTTAGTTTCAATTCTTGGGGAATCCTACAGCTGCCCCTCTGGATCCTTTTTTTGTTCTTTCTTTCACTGTTTTCTCATGCAGAGGTTAAAAAGTGCTGCCAGACAGCCCTGGGGCTTTCAGTGCCACATCCAAACGATGTCAGGCTCTCCCAGAGGATTGTACTGGGAGCTGAGGGACCCCAAAACTCCCATGGGAGAGGGGCAGGCTGGGCAGGCTGACAATTCCCACTCTGGTGCTCCTTGCAGAGGTGTCAGAGATCCAGGAACCTGAGGGGAGAGATGACAGCACAGTTTCTGTCCTGATCCGCAAACACTCGTTTCAAAAATTAGGGAAGCTGCACCGAGTCAGGAGAATTAAACTCCAGCAGGGCAGTCCAGGGGCAGCTCACTGTCTCTGTGGCAGGAGGGGCAGGCAGGAACCAGCCCTCTGCTCCGAGCCCTTGGTTCTGATCCCGCTGCTCCCACTCCCGACTTTCTGTTTCCGCAGTCGGCCACAGACATCGCTCAGATCCGGGAGCTGCAGACGCAGGTGGAGGATGCGAAGAAAGAAAAGCAGAGCCTGCAGGAGAAGGTAATTCCTGCAGGAGAAGGTAATTCCTGCCCAGCCTGCGGCACCCCTGCTGAGAGGAGTGGGAACTCTTTGGGCTGGAGAAAGCTTTTCCAGCTTTTCTTGGGATTCACAGCCCCGCTTCTCCTTCCTCCCCGGCTGACCACGGGGCTGCCCTGGGGTGGGCACCAGCAGGGGCTGCACCCCCTCGCCTCTGTGGCTGTGCCAACCCTCCTGGAGTGATGGATTTAATTTTAAACACATGAGTAATCCCATTAAGTTAAGTGCTTTATTGGAGCGTGGCTAAGC
Source organism: Rhipidura dahli (assembly GCA_013399225.1). NCBI lineage: Eukaryota > Metazoa > Chordata > Aves > Passeriformes > Rhipiduridae > Rhipidura > Rhipidura dahli. Next base: position 118,019 of record VXAC01001706.1, read on the forward strand.
TGCCCGGGAATCAGAAGCGGGACTCGCTCCCTCCGAGGCAGAGCGGGTGGTGCTTTGGAGATAGGCCGGATAAAAGGAGACAAATTCCCACAGTTCTAGGTCAAATTCAAAATCTGAACCCGAGTTGTGCCGGGATCACTGAAAGGGCAGTTTCCTTTGGAGATCCTGGAGTAAGAGCTGAGGACACAGCTTGGTCCAGGCAGCTTTCAACAAAGACTGTTGGATTTTTACACCTGCTGTCCTCAAAGAGTCTGTGAGAAGAGAAAACCAAAGGAGCCCCGGACACGTGTCCCTTGCCAGCAGGTTCTCCATTCAAAGCCACACGTTGGTGTTGATGCCTTTTCTTGGTCTTAAAATCAAGAGTCAAACATGGTTAGAAGGGAAAAAGGGATTTTACCTTGGGGATTTATTTTAAGGATCCTCGGGTGCACCACGTCCAGGTTGATGCACCTCAGTGCACAATGCACACCCCAATAGATCTGGTATCACATTATAGGTGTTACTAATTAGCACACCTATCAAAGATTCCCCAATGAGAGGCTCGATTGAGGCCCCCTCCCCAAGGAACCTTCCCCTGGATGGTTCTATCTTAGTTTACAGAATTTCTGGAGAGGACTTTTGAGTTTGGGGCACACTGATCCCTCACTACAAACCTTCTAAAATGTTCAGTCTCTCAGCTTGGCAAACAAGTCCAAGAATGTAGGCACAAAGCACTGAGAATACTAAAAAGGTATAACAGTGGTATAAAGAAAAGGCAAAAAATCCTCATGGCATCAGAGCCAGGCCTGTGCTGTGTGGCTTTAACAGCAGGGAATTCTTTGGGGAGTGAGGGCAATGCTTGGCCACGGTGCCCATCACCTCAGGGGCCGGGAGAGGGGTTCAGCAGGGGGGTTGCTGGCGTGGCCAGGGCTGGGGGATGCTGACACAGCCCCTGCTCTCCCCAGCTGCAGGCAGCTCAGGCCAGGGCGGCGCAGCTGGAGCAGTGCCCGGCCGAGCGCTCCATCGTCAGCCGGCAGGAAGCCCGGATCCGGGACCTGGAGAGCCAGCTGGACTTCCAGGCCGTGCAGATGAAGCGCTTCGAGGTACCCCCTGCTCACCCGAGCTCGTGCCAGGCAGGGGCAGTGCCACCTGGGAAGGGTTGGGGGAAGCTGAGGCAGCCCAGGTGGTTTGTGGCACTGCTGCTCCCTCTGTGTGGGGGTTTCTGACAGCCAGCAGTGGTTCGGGGCTCACAGAGAGCTTTGCACCCCCAGGTGCTGGTGCTGCGCCTGCGAGACAGCATCATCCAGATGGGAGAGGAGCTGGAGAAGGCGGCCGAGTCGGAGGCGCGGGAGAGGGAGAACAGCAGGTACTACCAGAGGAGGATGGAGGAGATGAAGGCTGACATGGATGAGCTGGTGCAGAGGGAGCTGGAGTCCAGCCGCCGGCGCATGGAGCTGGTGAGGGGGTGCTGTTCCTGGGGTTTTGGGTGCTCCCATGGCCACGGGGTGGGGGGTGTTTGCTGCAGAGCCCTTGTAACCCCTGGGTTGGCCTGAGGGTCCCAGAAAAGTCATTTTCTGTGTGTTCAGGGTGTGGGGATGGAACTTGTGTTCCCCTGTTTCCTGTGCAAGTGCTCTCTGGGTCCTGGGCTACTCCTCTGGGAGGGGCAGGGAATTGCTTTGCATCCCTCTGCAGCCCCAAACCGTGAACCAAAGCTGTCCTTGAGGACCCTCGTGTTCCCTTTCTCCGTGGCTGGGATGGGAGCCTGGACACTCCCTCTGCTCCACGATTTTTTTGTGGGAAGGAGGTGGCTTTGCCTGTTCCTCTCACAGAAATGCAGTTCACCTGTGGATGTGGCAGTTGGGGACACAGTTTGGTGCTGGGCTTGGCAGTGCTGGGGTAGCAGCTGGGCTGGATGATCTTGGAGGTGTTTCCATCCCAGATGAATCAGTGATTCCACATCGCTCAGGTCATTCATGCAGCTCCTCAAACTGGTTCTCCTCATGTCAGGCAGAACCATCGGGTGGGAAATGCCCTGGCCCTGCAGCAGCCCCTGAGTGCTGGTCACAGGGCTGGGTGTGCCAGGGCTCAGCCCAAGCACCAGATCCTCCTGGAGCTCCCAGTTTTGCCAAACCACCCCCGTGGCTGCAGCTCAGGCGGTGCCAACCTGCAGCTAAACCTGCTCTGAGCAAGCAGAGCCCCAGCTGGGTTTGGAGAGCAGCAAAAATAGACTCACCTGAACTTCCTAGCCCTTTACCAGTGTCACTTTTTGTGTTGTTTCTCCCAGTAATCCAAGGCAAAGCCTCGCTCCTGAGCGGTGATTGAAAGATGTTGTGGTTCTGCTGGCAGCAGGACTTAATTAGCAGCAGTTATTTTATCAATAATCTTTTATTTAGCCATCAAGGAGATCCCAGCATTTATTCTGCCCCGAGGCTGCTCAGCCTTCCCGAGGGGAATGGTGGGAATGACTCCCAATCCTCTGCCCACGCCAAAGTCAGGCTTTGTCCTTGCTCTGCCAGGCTGAGCCCTGAGCTCTTCCTGGCTCCCCTGGGCGTGGAATGAGGTTGGATCTCTCAGCCTCTGATGCTCTGCAGAGCCATGAGGTGGTGGAGTGAGAGGCTGTGCTGAGGAGCCCTGGGCTCCATATTTCCACCTGGCTCCCTGCTCCTGCTGCTTTCCCTGCAGGATCGGGGGGGTTGGTTGGAGTGATTTTGGGTGTTGGTTGCAGCTCTGCTGGAAGGGGCAGCGTTTGGAACATGGATGCTCTGGCTGTTGGGACAGGGGCGGGATCTTTTCGTTGCGTTTTTGGGTTGGTGCCTATGTTTTCAGAAGCTTTTTGAATGTTTCGTGTGGGGATGTGAGCGATGGGTGAAGGGAAGTCCAGGAGCTTCTTGGCACTCTGGTGTTCTCCCAAGTGAAGCGTGCGAAGAGGTTGGAAAGGGATTTTAGGGGCACCTCCCTCGAATAAGACACAAACCCCCACAACAGCTGCACTTGTAAGGCAGAACTGAGGGTTCTGGTGTTATCCAGACACTCAGATACCTGGGGTTATCTGGCATCTGCTGGAGGAAGGAGCAGGCAGGCTCCCTCAGCCCATCACCTCCCCATCCTGGCTTCTCCGTGGTGACTGCTCCATGGGAACTGGCTCCACGTGCACAGCCACAGCCAGGGACTGCTGTGACATTCCTGGGAGTGGGGGCATCCCCCAGGCTGTGCATCCTCTTAAGAGCACTTCAATAAAACATGGGGCAGGGCTGTGATCGAGGAGCCTGGCCGAGCTCGTCGGGAAGCCTGGTGGGGAGCATCAATAGTTAATAGGAAGCCACTTACAGCTCTGCTCCTGCTAAATCCCCCATCAATTATAAATCCAGCGTGAATTATTCACTTGGCATTACTTAAGTCATGCTCTGCTCCTAACAATTTTTTTTTTTTTTTTTTTAGATTTTATTTAAATACATGCTGGTGGGGTTGTGGACTTGCCACACGCTGTCAAGGTTTAAGGAGGGACAAATTTCTTGCACAGGCTGGGTTAGAAATCCTGTCTTGTTTCACAGCTGCTGCCTGTAGATGTAGGTTTATGTGGCATGTGTATACAATATACAAAATAGAAGGTATTTTGTTCTCACTGCTCGTATTTATCAGTGGTGGACGCACTGGAAAATCCAACGCCACCATCCCCAGCCAGGCTCAGGGCAGCTATTCCCATGCCTCTCTCATTTCCCAGCCAGTTCAGGGCAGTTGGGAGGCAGCTTCATGCTGGTCAGCTGGGAACATGCAGTGAGGAGCAGGGCTGGGAGCTGCAGAGCTGGCTGCCAGGCAGGTGGCTCTGCCTTATGAATTTTGTAAGAAGGATGGGTTTTGAGCACTTTCCAAGCATGTTTGGTGATGGCAGGGGGTAGGACTTGGCCCTGCCGGTCTCTCTTTGCTCTGGCTGCGCATCCTGGGTTTTCTCCCTGGAGCTGGAGCTCCTCTTCCAACAAAATCTGGATCCCAGCCTGCAGCATCTCCTCATTTCTCAGCTGCTGTGCTGACACCCAGAGCTTGACAAGCCAGCCCCAGCCCCACCAGGGTCCTCAGAGCTCGGCAGACACTGAGTCATGGTGAGGAGTGAGGGATGGATTTCCAGCTTGGAGTTAATCCTGGGGGGGGTTTAAACCCAAGCCCTGCTCTCTGTGTTCATCGTGTGTGCACTTCGGCTCGTGCTTGTGCTCCACACGTGTCCCCTGGCAAGGCTGCAGTGCTGGGGAGGATGGAACAGGGGCTGGGAAGGATGGAACAGGGTCTGGGAAGGATGGAGAAGGGCTGGGAGCAGGGATGTGGGATGATGAGTGGCTGTTCTGGGACAAGGCACCGTCCGGGATTTCCCTCCTGAGGCTGCTCTCAGGGAAGGATGGTGCTGCTGCTGGCTGAGCTGCCTGTACAGCCTGGGTTCCACGGGAGAAACCAAGCATCTGGATGAGAGTTCTGGGATGAAAACTCTGGAATGGGGTCCAGCCATGGGCAGGAGCCCCTCAGTTCCCTCATTTCTGGAGGGCTGTGTGCTTCCTTCATGGGATTCACAGGGAATCCACAGGGGCTGATCCAGCTGGGACAAAACCCTGGTTGGCTGAGGCACAATCCAGGGACTTTATGGGTCTTCTCTTGCCCCTCTGTACCCAGCAGAGCTCCACTGATGCCCCACACCCCAAGCACACCACGAGGGCTGGCGGGTGCTATCCTCAGATCAGGTTTCTTTAATGAAGCTGCGAAAATTCATCAGCATAATAATTAACTAATTTTACAGAAAACTGAAGTACAGGTGTGAAGACAATCTTCACAAGGGTTTTTTTTGGTGAGAATCTCAGTGTAAATAACTCTTTTTTTATGTTCTTTTGCTGGCAGATCTTTGTACCCCAGCCCCACCACGTTGTGTAACACAACACAGCCCCGAACTCCAGGATTAGGGGGGTTTTGCTCATTTTTTGGAAAATTTAAAGCTCCTTTTGGGTTTTTGTGGCGCTTCCAGTGAACTCGAGAAGGGAAGTGGGAGCTGTTTGTGCCTCCAGCCGGGAATGCCACGCTCCCACCCAGGCGAACGCTCAGCTCCCAGCAGGGTCCCAGCAAACCCTCTGATGTCTCTTGTCCCCATCCCCGCCTGCTCCTGGGTCTTTCCAGCTGCTCATGCCTTAAAGAGAGAACATCTTTAAGGGAGTGCGAGGACAATTATCATCAAAGGCAGCCGTCCTTAGAGGTGAGGGTGGGTCATGGAGGAGCCAGGAGTCCAAGCCGGGCTGTGTACGCGCTAATTGGGGCTGTTGTGATGCCGCTTTGCCATTAAAGGAGTCAATTCCTCAGCAATCCGTCAGCACCGGTGGCTGCCCGCACACCAATTACACGCTGCTCGCCCCATCTCGGCTGCGCGGATTTTGTCACTTCAAACTTTTCCGCAAGAGCCGCGAGTTAACGGCTTAATTAAAAATAATAATGATGGATGAATTGCGCAGGTGAGCGCTAAGCTGTTCGAAAGAAAAAGCGATCCAAATGGCACTAATTAGATTGCACTCCGCTCGAGGTGGGTGGCAGCGAGCGAAGGTGGTGCTGCCACAGCAGAATCGCAAACAAAAATACAAAGTGGTGACAAGGATGGGGTGCTGGATGCTCCGTGCTGCTGACCCGGGCATCCCTTGGAGTCCCACGGGTCATTTCACTGCTGGTTTTGTTTATCTCCTTTTTAGCCTCCAGTCCAAGAACTCTGTGACAAAATTAGTTGGGGGAAAAAAAATAAGAAGAAAGAAAAAGAAGGTTTTGAAATCCCCTTCCATGAGGGATGTGTGGAATCTCCTCTCCCTGGGGAGCCCCTGGGCGAGGGCAGGAGCCCAGCTGAGAGCAGCTCGCTGTGGGGTTGCTGAGTGCCATCCATCACTGAGTGAGCTCCTGCCCCCTTGTCTTGGGGAAACCTTTAATCCACGCTCCCTGTCAGCAGGAATCAACCTCAGCCTTCTAAAATCGTGGTTTCTGACCCACCAGCAGAGCCAGTCCTGTGCTCTGGGGCGATTTCTCCCCCAGCGTGAAGGGGAGGATCCGGTTTGGAAATGTATTCAGAACCAGGCAGAACGTATATTTTATTTATTGATGATAAAATATACATCAGCCAGGGGTTCTGAGCTGGCCTGGCTGGTGCATGTCTGACTGGTTTGGTGGAAACAGCCAGAGATGCTGGTGCCAGGAGGGATTTAATAGCAGAGGATGCTCCTTTCAGCCCCTCAGGTCCAGCCGTGGTGCAGTTTGCCCAATAATATGAGTTTTCTCAACTGATACATTTTCCCCTTTATTTCTCCCGTTTTTCTGCTCAGAGGAAACCAAAAGCCAGCTCTGCCCAGCGTGAGGGTGTCAGTTCTTGGCCCAGGGACTGTTTGAAAAGAGAAATGCTTCTTGGATTTACATGTAGATAGAAACAACGTGTGTCAGAGGTGGCCAGCAGCTCCCCGGGTGCCAGGGGCCTGGTGCTGGGACGGGCCTTGTCAGTTTGTGTTATTCAGACAGCATTTTTCCATCTGAAACCCAATTATATTGGCAAAAGTATTCCTTTCCCTGAGACAATTGTAGGATATGGGGAGAAACATGAGGTGTGTCCGTGGATGAGATCTGGGACAGCTGGGATGGGGGGTGGGATGTGGGCTTGAGCAGTGTCAGCTCCATTTTCTGGCTCACATTCAAATTGCCCCTCGGGTGGAAATTTGAGTCCCCAGGGCCACCCCAGTGCCCTGCAGGTCCCCTTCCCAAGGCCACCAGCGTGGGTGCCACAAAGTTGGGGTGTCCAGGGGTGTCCTGGGGGAGGCAGGTGCAGCCTCAGCTCAGCAGCATCCCCTGGGATGGTCCCTTTTCCTCTCAGCATTCCCCGTGTCTCTTCCAGAAGGTAGCGAGGTCAGGGGGGACCCCACCAGCCGGGGCAACCCCTGCAGCCCCCAGGACTCTCTGTTTGCTGCTCCCACAGCCATCCCAGGGGATTTCTGTGTCCCTGGAACCGGGGCTGGGATGCTGGTGTGAGGATGCTGCTCTGCACCTCCCTGCCCATCCCTGTCCATAACAGCACAACAGAGGAGTGGAATTAAAGGCAGCCACTGAACCGCAGGTAATTTGTGCCAAATCCTGCAGCCAAGGAGCTGGGGGTCAACAGAGGCGCTTATCAGCCTGTGGAAGGGCTCAGCTCCTTATCTGGTGTCACTCCCTGCTCCTGCAGCCCCAAAGGCACCGAGGTGTGCAGAGCTTGAGGCTCTTTCCTCCTCTCAGGGGTTGGTGTTTCACCACGTGCTCTGTTCCTGAGCTCCTTGATGAAACACTTCCCTCGATGAAACAGTGTCACTGTCACTACACAGATGGGTAGAAAAACCACACCAAGGCCAGGGTCAGGTATCAATGGTGGCAAAGCCGATTTAATGGGTTTTTTTTTCCCCAGGCTTTTATATGTTAGTTCACAAAAAGTGTGTTAAATGGCATTAGATAATTGCTCCTCTGGCCATCCACCCCTTGAGGGGATTGGCCAAGTTCTAAGATGTCCATTCCCAAACATTTTGCTGGTTAGAGCCATAACAATCCGGCAAAACCTGCAGGTGCGAGTGCTTACAAAAATGGTAACTTCATTTTAGACAGCTTGCATGGGAAAGCCAGAGCTCTCACAAAATGCTGCAGAGAGCTGAAGAAATTCCCTGCTGAAGCTTTTTCAGCATGCACAAAACAGGTCCTTCTCACCTTCTGTCCGAGCTAGGAGGGAAGTGGAGGGCTGGGAGACGCCAAGGTTCAGGGAACTTCTCAGCGGCCCCGAGGTTTGCAGCGACACCGGCGCGTTCCCGGGAGCTGCTGTGGCACCGTGAGACCCCAAACGGGGCTGTTTCTTTGCATGTTTTGCTGAACTGAGATGCTCTTCCCCCGGGGCCCGTGTGCCCGGTGATGCCAGGCCTCCTGTGATTTGCTGTGACAGTGTGCCAGCTCCTGTGCCCGCGCATCAGCCCTCACCTCGTCAGCGCCGCCACGGCGATTTCACAGCTGGCAGCTCCCATCACTGGGGATCCACTGCTGCCTCCTCTCTGCCCTGGGATGGCTTGGGAGCAGCAGGAAGGGTTCCTTCTCTCCTGGGAGGACTTGGAGGGTGATGAGCTCCAAGGGGTGCAGGACCAAGTTGGTGTCTTTGGCGTGCAAGGCGGGCGATGCTGGGCCCGTGGAGCTCTGGGGGTTGTAAATCCTGGAATGGTTTGGGTTGTAGGGACCTCAAAGATGATCCTGTCCCACTCCCCCTGCCATGGCAGGGACACCTTGCACTATCCCAGGGTGCTCCAAGTCCCATCCCTCCTGTCCTTGGACACTTCCAGGCATCCAGGGGCAGCCACAGCTTCTCTGGGCACCCTGTGCCAGGGCCTCCCCACCCTCACAGGGAACAATTCCTGCCCAATATCCCACCTAACCCTACCCTCTGGCAGTGGGCAGCCGTTCCCTGTGTCCTGTGATTCCATGCCCTTATCCAAAATCCCTCTCCAGCTCTCTTGGAACCCCTTTAAGCACTGGAAGGTGCTTGAAGCTGCAGTTCACACTCACAGGTGCCACAGGGCACAGTGCAGGTAACCAGCCCTGACAGCCACTGGGAGCACTGGGGGTGAGGGTGGGGTGGTTTAGCAGTCACCCCGCTCCCAGTCCAGGTGCCATGCCACCTCACCTGGTGTCCCCCTGTGCAGGAGCAGCAGCTGGCAGAGCTGGCAGAGGTGAGGCAGGTGCTGCAGGCTGACCTGGGCACCTCCATCCGCCGCATCGCAGACCTGCAGGTGGCCCTGGAGGGGCTGCGTGACAGCGACGACAGCGATGCCGATGCTGAGAGGTGAGGAATGGAGCCTGGGGGGAGCTGGGGGAGGGTCAGGGATGGGCTGGGCAATGCCAGGGTGGCTTTAGTTTCGTGCCCTCATCCTCATGTGTTTGTGCTGTGTGTACGGGCAAAAAACGTCATGTTAATGGAAGGTTTAGTGAAAAAGTGTCACCCTTGAAGTGGGAATAGCCCCGTTTGTAACAGCAGGTCCCTGGTAGCAGAGTGTTGGTGCCCCAGTGCTGGGTTCATGGAGTGAAAATCCTCCTCTGATCATCCCCAGGAGCTGGAGGAGCCAGTGACACTGGGTGATGGGGGTAGAGGGTTTTACGGGGGGGGAACAAAAGAGGGAAAAATTCCAGTGCGTTTTTCAGGTGTTGTTCCTAAAGCCCTTCAGTTTTCCCCTCTGCCACGCATCAGAAAAAACGGAGACAAAACAGATAAACGCGTTAAAATAAACCCCAAACAAACAGAAAAAAAAGCTGAGGTGAGCTTGTCAGCATTTGCTCTGTGTGGCGATTAAACCAGGGAAGGGTGAGATACAAACTGTGAGCTCAGACACTCACTGCTGCCCAAAAAATGGAGCGATTTCCAATGCAGCTGGTGCATCGGTGGAGGTGAGAAGTGCTTCCCAGCAGGATCGGCAGCTGCTGCCGGCAGGAGAAGCCCTGTGCCGGTGTGTTCCGCTCCCTCCTTTTGCCCTGGGGTCCCGTCTGCAGCCGGGGCTGACCCTTGCGGGGAGCGGGGAGGGGTCTCCAGCCCTGCTCCCTGCTCCAGCACTGCAGCTCCGGCTGTTTTGGGAGCATTCCCTGGCTCAGCTCTGGCCGCAGCTGCTGTGCTGCAGTCGATCTGGGAAGTTTTGCACCTCGTGGTGGGTTTGGGGTGCCCCCGAGCCGTCGCTGAGCCTCTCCTGTGGTCCTTGCAGCGTGCGGACGGCGCGGGAGTCGCTGTGCTCCAGGAGAGACACGTGAGTGATCCCGGGGGGTGCTGCTGCCGAAGGACAGAGCCCTTGCCTGCCTCTGCCACAGCTCATGGACCACCAGCTGCTGCTCTGAGGGCTCCTGGACCAGTGGCTGCTGCAGCTGCACGGGCAGGGCTCACACCGGCATCCAGATGTGCTGGCGTTGTGTGCCCCATGCCCATCGGAGCTGCTCCCATTCCCTGGGAGCTCTGGCTCTTATCCTGAGGGATGCTCCCGCTCCTCTGGGCTGTGCTATGAGAGATGAAGCTGCTCCGTGGCTTTGAAGAAAAACTGAGATCCTGAAGGATTTCATCTGCTGCACCTGGTCTGGGGGCTCCTGGAGGGTGGGCTGGGGTGCACAGGGCTCAGTGGGGTCACAGCAGCTCCAGCCCCAGGCCTGGCAGGCAGTGCAGGGTTTTCCTGCCCAAGGAAAGTGAGCAAGCACTGCAGGGCACTTGTAAAAGCTCAAGGAAACCGTGAATGGCAGCAGCCATGGCACAAGGACCAGGCTGCCTGTATTTTTATCTGGTGCCACAAACCAGCCCGAGCAGAGCCCACCAGCTGCAGGTGTGAGCACCCCCTGCTCGGTGCCCCCATCACAGTGAGCCAGGACCCCTCCTGCAGAGCTGACAGGTCTCTCCTGTCCCCCTCAGGGATGCCTGCTCCAGTGTTGGCTCTGTGCTCAGCCTGGAGCCCGCAGAGAGCCTCAAGTCCTGGCCGAGTTCCTCCACGGGCTGGACATCCCTGGCCGGGAGCATTTCAGTGCCGTCCGTGGGTGGCCGCAGCACCCAGAGCCTGAGGTAAGACACCCCCAGCCCACCCTGGGTGTGTTGGGGGGTGCTGAGATGTGGGGGCTTCCTCTGGGCTCCCTCAGGACGTGCAGGACGGAGCTCAGCGGGACCTGTGGTGTTTAAGGTCAAAACATCAAATCGAGGGAGGCAGCCACTGCCACGCCAGGATCAGTGGAACTCCAGATGAAAGTCACTACATCAAAAACATGCTTCAAGCAGGGAAATATCCCTTGATGTATTCTCTGGAGATAATTTAAAGAGGCAAGGCAGCCTATTTGAGGATTTGCATGCCATATGCTCGCTGCTCGCTGCTGAGGGAGAGGGATGCGTTCCTACCGCTCTAATATCAAATATGTTAATTTTTGATGGTGATGCTGACGGGTGGGGATTGAGCTGGAGAGGGGCCTGAGCACTTGCACAGCCCTGCAAATGTCCCTGCTTGGCTCTGAGGGTGCCCAGGTGCCCAGCCTGAATTGGTGCCCATCAGAGGGACTCCCCCAGTCCCAAGAAAAAACCCCATTTCTGGGTCACAGAGAAATTGGTTCTTTGTGTTTCATGTGTGAAACAAATCATGTGGGCTGAGTTTGGAAAAGTGCTGTAAATCAGGGTCTGGGGCTGCATCGTGGAGGGAGGTGGTGGGGACGGAGAAGGGTGTCAGATCCCCTTGGAGGCTTGTGAGGGCCGAGATGGAGCAGGGATGGAGCTTTGAGTCCTGGGGTGGGGAGCAGAATGGGCTCCAGAGAGCATCATCCCCCTGCAGGGAAGGTGGGAAAGGTGCCAACCACCCAAACTCAGGGTTGGCAGGGCTGACAGTGCCCCTGCCTGCAGCCCCTGTGATTTGGGCCCCCCCTACCCTGCTGCTTTCCCAGGGATGGTCTCTCAGGACACACATCCCTATTTTTCCTGTTTTTCTCCCCATAACCAGGGCAGGTGCCAGGCTGAGGCTGGGCACAGCTCACTGCAGCTGCTCCCAGCTGCTCCCTGCTCATGTTCAGGTGATGGGATCTGTCAGGAATGTAGAGCACAGTGGCACTGCAGACATTAGTATTTATCTCCCTGCTCCCATTCTGGCGAGCTCTGTCCCCACGGCCCCCAGCTGCCTTGTACGGGAGAATCGCTGCTGTCAGAACTGATGTTCTGAAGAGCAGCTCCCCCTCAGGAAACGCCCTGGGTGAGCTGGAGCACTTTGGGGAGGCACAAGGCAGAGTCTAGGAGCAGTCAGGCAGGGCAGAGACCTGTGGGGTGATCACAGAATCCTGGAATGCTTTGGGCAGGAAAGAACCTTCTCATTCCAACTCCCTGCCATGGGCAGGGACACCTTCCGTGGAGCAGTGATGAGTGGGAGCCCTGAGAGCAGTTGGCTGAGCTCACTGGGACCCTGCACAATAAATAAGGCCCTTCCTAAGTGCTCCTGAGGAGGTTTTGGTCCAAATGACCCAAGTCTGATCATTAATGGATGACAGAAAAGCAGGCATCGTGGCCAATATCTTGTTTCAGAGCTGAAACTCCTCAGATTTATAGTAAAAGACATGCAGGCTTTCAGGTTGGACATCAAGAGGAATTTCCTCATGGAAAGGGTGGTCAGGCATTGGAAGGAGCTGCTCAGGGAGGTTTGGAGTCCCCATCCCTGGAGGTGTCCAAGGAACACCTGGATGTGGCACTCAGTGCTCTGGGCTGGTGACAAGGTGGGGATTGGTCCCACATTGGACTCGATGCTCTTGGAGGTGTTTCCCAACCTCAGCAATTCTGGATTTTGCTGGGCTCTCGTGAAAAGAAAATTGTCCTGAGCCCTGGCCACAGTGTGACCATCACCCTCCATCCTGGGGCTTGTGAAGGGGCAAGCTGCAAATGCTGGTGTGGGAGCTGTGTTTGCCTGCAGCTCATCTGAGATGGAAATAGAGCGAGGAGGGGATGAAATGCAAACAAACAGGAGGCGAGACTGGAGGTAATAAAAATGAGATCAGGGAAACGAGCTCTTCCTTATTAAGATTCCTTTGTCTTATACAAGCACCCAGTAATGAAAAACGAGTCTTGCTCGTGTTGGCTGCTCAGCACCACATCTGGGGTGTTTGCTGAACAAACAGCTGCCAAGAGCCAGAGAAGAGCGAGGAGCTCTTATCACCCGTGTGCTTACAGGAGGGAGAGCTTTGATTAATGTTTCCTTTAATTCTCTGCTATTTAAATGCCCATACAAAATGCTGGCCAGCAGAGCTAAGCCTCCATAAATATGACACGGTGCAGGGTCGGAATAAATACTTTTTTTTTTTTAATTAAGAAGCTAATTTAAAAGTTTGTGTATTTATTCTGCCCCTTTCCAGGCAGGTTAAGGTTGTGCTGTGATGGGGGGGTGGGTTGTCCAGAGGCGCAGTCAGGGAATGGATCCACAGCCCAGGATCTCCCTTTCCATCCTGCATCCCACAGGATTGTGACACCCACAGCCCTGGCATCAGCCTGGGATCACCCTGGCAGCAATTCCCCTCCCACCTCAGTTCACAAAACCAGGAGCCCTGGTCCCAGGGCTGCTGGGGATCCGACACATTTATTTTTAACCACGATTGTGTCAAAAGCAAATCATTACGTGGGGAAACTGGGAGCTCTTGTGTAGATGATGCTGTGACAAGAAAATCCTCTTCTGACAGAAATGAGGCCACCATCTCTTCTCTCCCTGAAATGGAGCTGTCTTGGCTTTATTTATGAGCTCCCAGGAAAAGCATCCCAGCCACACTTTCGGCCCTGGTCATGTGTTGCAAAGCATGTGTGGATTTTATTGTACAAATGATTTCAACTGGTATAATTGTAATCATGCTAATTGCTATGTAATCTTCACTAATTATTGTTGTATGTCATTTGGTTCGGTGTGAATGGCAGATTGCAGAGCTCCGTTGGCTTCCAGGCTCCTCCTGGGCTCGGCATCTTCTGCCTTTTGCCGGGAAAATCATCTTCCCTGAGGATGATGGAGGAGCTCAGGGCTGGAGGGGCTCACGGTCCTTCCTCCTGCGGCATCACCTTCCTTTGGGGCTGTCTGCAACTTCCTGGGGTCATTCCGAGCCCTGGGAATTCTTGCTGGTGCCATTTGCCAGGGATTTATGGATGAGCAGAGGGTGCCGCAGGATGGGGTGCAACTGTCTCTCCTTGTGAGGAAGATGAGGATGAGGATGAGGATGAGGATGAGGATGAGGATGAGGATGAGGATGAGGATGAGGATGAGGATGAGGATGAGGATAAGCATGAGGAAAACCAGACATGATTTTGGGGTGGGATTTTGGTAGCCATAAGGGTACAGTTAAAGAAACAAATCATGGAATGGTTGGGGTGGGAAGGAATGTTCAAAACCATCCAGTCCCACCCCCTGCCATGGGCAGGGATGCCTTCCACTAGCCCAGGTTGCTCCAAGCCTCATCCAGCTTGGTCTTGGGCACTTCCAGGGATGGGACAACCTGTGACAAGGCCCCACCACCCTCCCAGGGAAGAAATTCTTCCCAATGTCCCATCTAACCCTACCCTCTGACAGTTTAATAGGTGCAGAAAATGGGATCTGTTGGGAGAGACAAGGACGGATGGGGCAGTCTTGGCCTCTGGCTGGAAACCTGGGCATGGAGAGTGTGAGATCCCTGCTTGGGCTCTGGCTGTGTGGCCCTTGCCAGCTGTGGAAGCTGGAACAATCCCACCTTTGCAGCTTTCACTCCGTTTCACAATCCAAAGATTTCCACAAAAGCTGAACAGGACAATAAATATGGCACATTCAGTTCTTGTTCACAGCCCATTAGTGGTTCTCACCTCTCCACTCACTTTTATCTCGGCCTTAAAACCCAAATAAAAACACTGATGCTGGGTGTTTAATTTATGAAAGCCATTCATGCAGCACGCGGGTTTACAACATTATTTGGGAACGTGCAGAGTGAATGGAGCAATTTCTGTACAAAACCTTGCCGAAGGATTACACCAGCCATTTAAGTAAGGTGCGATTTAGGATGCTAAAATCCAGCATTATTGAAATGTCTCAAACTATTAATCAGCCACGGCGCTTCGGCAGCAAGGGTGCAGTGAGTCAGGGAGATGAAATCTCTGGTTAATTCCTTTTGTACTGAGTAATCAAATGATTTAGGCTGAGCGGGGAAAGGCGGTGGGTGCCAGGACAGGTGGGCACCTCTGTGCCAGGACAGGTGGGCACCTCTGTGCCACCTGAGCTGTGCCAGGAAGCTGGAGCTGCTCCACTGCTCCTTCCCTTCTGCAGTCACAGCTGCATTTCCCAGCTCTGGAGTTTGTCTTCAGCCCATCTTGGCATGTAAATTATTTCACGGGTCAGCAGAGCCTGGTCCGAGCGTCCGGCGTGGTGCCTGGTTTATCCGCTCCCACCCCATTCCCATGGCAACAGCAGCATTCCCAGGGCAGGAAGCTCCATTCCGGCCATGCACGACTCGAGCGCTGCTCCCTCCCAGAGATGGGTTTGTTGTTTGGGTTCTGCTGCTTTGCTCGGCCCTGCTCCCTCTTTTTCCCTCCTCCTTTCTTTCCCAAATTCACATCCCAGCAGAATTCCCGGTTGGGCCAGTGCTGGGTTGCCTCGGCTGAGCAGTGCTGGGAGTGGGGACACTGCCAGCAAGCAACTGTAGGTGCTTGGAGGGGGCCATGAAGTGACCCCAAACCCACCGGTCACTGCAGTCCCCCCCATCTCTGTGCCTCAGCTGCACGAGGACAGGGACAGCCTGCATGGTTGGGGGTTCTGGTGTGGAACCTCAGGGCTGAGCTGAGGTGGATCCCACGTGGCTCCTGCACCCGCCCTTGTCCTGGATGTGTCCGGCCATCCCCCCTCACCCTGCAGCCCCTGCCTGGGTATTGCAGGGCTCCTGCTGCTCAGACCTGTTGCGGCAGCAGCCTGGGTGAAACACGCCCAGCAATAACACTGAGATGCATCAGGGGTGTGCTGCGAGCTGGTTTCATAAAATTTTAGTGAATAATCTTTGAGTTTGACAGAAATGAAATAAATCCTACATATTGCTGTAATCTGTCAAGGAAAAGGATATTCAGAGGTAAGTGTTGGCTTGGTGGAGCTGAAGCTGGTCACACCACACGCTCTACACTGGGAATTATCCAGCCTGGCTGACCTGGGCTTATTTAAGATAAAATCCTTGGGCATTGCCCAAGTGCTGGACGCAGCAGTGAGTTTATCCCGAGACTCCCGTGCCATGCTTTTCACTTGCTGAATGACATCCCGGGCACTGGGAATCCCACAGTCTAAACTAACACCAATTTCTTTCGTTCAGGGTGAGCAGAGACACCAAAGACCCCGCTCTGAGCCGCCCGCTGTCCTCCCGGAGCTCTTCCAGGCCCGGGGAGGCTGCGGATCCGGGGAGAACAGCGAGTCCCCTGCTGGGGGCCAGAAGACGGGAATATGGAAAACCTCTGGCGGAAGAAGAAGAGCTGGAGAGCCCAAAGAAGCCGGCGGATCGGACAGCAGAGACATCCCCATCGCTGCTGCGGCGGAGCGGCTCCCCGGCTGCGGACGGGAGGTTCCCCAGCGCGGTGTCCCCGCCGGTGCCCGGCAGGAGGAGGCTCTCGGTGGCACCGGGGCCGGTGCCCAGCTCGGCTGCCCTTTCCGAGTACGTGGAGGAGCTGCGGCGGCAGCGGGCAGCGGAGCGGGAGCCGGGGCTGCCGGCGCTGGGGGCGGACACCTCTCCGCTCCCCATTTACCGCACCACCGGTGCCGCGGCCCTGCGGCGCTCCCGGGCGGTCCCGGCGGCCGAGGAGCCCCTGGGGAGGCTGGAGGGGGATCAGACAGGGGAAGGGGAGGGAGCAGGTGGCAGCCTCGCACGCTCCTCCAGCCTGCGGAGCATGGCCTCGGAGCCGGCCGAGCCCCCGCGTTCCCCAGCGCTGAAGAGGGCATCGAAATTCGGCTCCTACGACTCCCTCCTGCCGGCCCTCGACGGCTCCGGCCGCCGGCCGAGCTCCCCGGCTGCCGGGATGGAGGCGCTGGGTGTGCCGAGGCTGAGCTCCTGGAGGAGCTGCCTGGAGCCGTCGCTGGAGGATGTGGAGCTGGGGAAGGAGCCGGAGGGCTTTCTGAGCTCCCTGTCCGGCGATGGGCTGGGTGAGGGGAAGGGGAGTGACCCCTTCAGCTGGCGAATACCCACCCTCAACTACGAGAGGAGAACCAAGGTTGACTTCGACGATTTCCTGCCGGCCATCCGCAAGTCCCGCTCCACCAGCAGCCTGGCCAGGCCCCGCAGGGACAGAAGGGACGGCCACCGGCCCCTCACCGTGCGCTTCGAGGACGAAGCCATATCGGGCACTCTGGAGTCCTCCGAGACCAAGGGCACGGCTAAGAGCAGCCGGGAAGAGCCCGGAGACATCTCTGACTCCTCCTCATCCTCTGGCTCCCACCTCTCCTCCCGCAGCGCCGACAGCATCAAGCGCCGGCCGCAGCCGCCGAGAGGGGACGGGGAGGGCTCCAGCAGCAGAGCCAGCGGCCAGGGCAGCGGGATGAACCGCCGTGCCGAGGCCGAGGGGAAGGAGGACGATGTCAGCAGCATCATGAAGAAGTACCTGGGCAAAGACTGAGGTAACTGTGCTGAGCTCAGAGCTGAGGGGGCACGTTTGGGGTGCTGGCTCTGATCCGCAGTGCCTTGGTGCCTGTGCTGATGCTGGGGAGTGTGTGGGGACAGGGTACCTCAGGGCAGCTGGAGTCCTCGTGCTCCTCCTGGCATGTCAGAGCATCCCAGGGTGTCCTCCGAGGTGTGTGGCACTGGGACTGGCCCCCTCCTTGCCTTTGTACCTTCAGAGCAGCAATGGGGATACTGCTGGTGCCAGGGACAGCCCCAGAGCCGTCCACAGCACCAGCTCGGAATTCACATCCCCCCAAGGCCCTCCAGCTCTCCCTCCTCAGAGGTCCAAGATTCTTTTGGGGATTAGAAATCAGCTTGGGCTGGATGCTGGGAGTTCCCTCTCTGGAGAGCAGGCCTCTGCCTGGCCCAGACATCCTTCCCCCAGTCATCAACAGCCTCCAACACCCACTTGGATGCCATGTCTAGATTGCAACTGACACTTGGAGAATTAGGATTTATTGCTGCAATCCAGGTTTGAAAGCAGAGTCCCTAATGAACGCGCCACAACTGTAATTAAGTGTTTAAAATAGATTAGAAAAACATTTTGTAAAACCACTGCCTTTAGAGTAACTCACTGGATGTCAAGCTGTGACCAAATTGACTAAGCCAACGCACGAAGGGAGCGCGTGTTAATAAAACATTTCTTTCCAGGAAGCAAATTTGCATAATGCAGCGACGTCCCACTTTCGGCGGGATCCGTTTCCATCCAGCGCAGCAGCCGGCCCCGACCCGCAGCGACCAGGAGCCACGTTGGGCACACGGCTTCCCTGCTCCTGCCACAACCACCTCACTGAGCAGAGACTGCAGCGACTCCGCGAAAGCCATGGGATGGTTCCACAAACTTCCTTTTGCTCTTGGACACGGTTTCCTCGCGCTCCTGCCCCCGTTTCCCGGCGCTGCAGCTTTGCTCAGGGCCAGCCGCGGGGACAAGGACGTTCCTGTTCTCCTGCAGTTGTTTGACGTGGGAGTTGGTGCTTTAATTAAAACCCAGCGGCTGCCGCGGATGCTGAGGACGTGCCACGGCCAGGGAAAGGCCACGCTGGGAGGAGCTGGAGGAACACCAAACCCCTCCTTTGTAACTGGGCCTGGGTGTCTCATCTCTCGTTGTGCTGCTCAAAAACCAGCGGATCTCCGAGGAGGTTCAGTGCGACACCCAGCAGCAGCAGAGCTCGGAAGCGTTTCTAATTCCACAGGTGTTTGAGGATGGATCTGTGCTTCTGTAGCTCCAGCCTGTGGGGGGTATCTGGGCACATCCCAGTGGCATGCAAGGCACACGGTGCTGGGGCAATGGGGGGGGGCTCTATTTCATGTCTGCTTGGTTTTTACACAATAAAACATTTGCTTCTTTGACACGCAGGTCCCTTCTCGTTATTCCTTCCCCCACGGTGGGAGCAGGTCCACGGAGGTGGTGCAGTGCAGAGCCCAGCCCGTCCTTCCGCACTCTCTCCTCATCCTCACCCTTCTTTCCTAGAAGAGATCCAGACTTATTCCTTGAGCAGAGGTCTGCAAAATGATGCGGATCCATGCACAAATCCATCCTCTCTGTCAGGGATTTCCAAGTCCTTTGCTTGGCTGGGAGATTTGCACCAGTTTGCACAACCTCCCTGGACCTCCCGGGACAGCCATGGGGCAATGGCAGCTTGAAAGGCCAACTGGGCGCTGTTCAGCATTTTGTTTTTGCCTGTTGGATTCTTCACCTTCACTTCTAATTTAAAGCGAAGGCCTTGCAGCAAGCAGCGTTTTCCTTGTCAGCGATGGATGAGGAGCCTGCGGGTGAGGGCTCACATCAGCGCTTTGCTCGGCCGCCTGTCAGCAATTCCCGGCGATTCCTGGGTCCCCTGCAGGGCCAGCAGCCTGGCAGGAGGCAGCTCTGCTCGGGGTGACATTCCCTGCACTCCCACGTGTCCCTCTCGCGACGTGCGCCTCATGCAAGAAGGCAGCAAATGAAGAAATTGCCTCTAATTAGTTTAAAATTGGTCTTTTTAATGATCCTGCTATTTCTGGGAGGAAAAAAAAAAGCAAGTGCTTTTCTCTTTGCAGTGAGTGTTGCTCCCCAGAGGGATTTCACAGAAGCAGGGAATCACTGAAGGGTTTTGGGTGGGAAGGGACCTTAAAAATCATCCAGTTCCTCCCCCTGCCATGGGCAGGGACACCTCCCACTGTCCCAGGTTGCTCCAAGCCCTGTCCAACCCGGCCTTGGACACTTCCAGGGATCCAGGGGCAGCCACAGCTTCTCTGGGAATTCCATCTCAACCCCTCACCACCCTCACAGGGAAGGATTCCTTCCCAACATCCCATTCAACCCTTCCCTCTGGCAGTGGGAAGCCATTGCCTGTGTCCTGTCGCTCCATCCCTTGTCCCCAGTCCCTCTCCAGCTCTCCGGGAGCCCCTTTAGGCTCTGCAAGGGGCTCTGAGGCCTCCCTGGAGCCGTCTCTTCTCCAGGTGAGCACCCCCAGCTCTCCCAGCCTGGCTCCATGGCAGAGGTTCCAGCCCTTGGGACCCCAGCCTGCCCTGAGGGGAGGGACACCAGTGGCACCTGGAGCAGGGACACCCAGGGCCAGGAGTCCAGTGCTTCCCCACCTTCAGCCTCTGAAGTCTGACCTACAACCACAGCTGGCCGAGGTGTCGCTTTGCAGCTCGTTTTTAATCTAATCTCCAAACGTGACATAAATTGCTCATTATTTGTGGCTGTAGCAAAATGATTCCTTTGACACGAAGCCTTTGATTTGGAATTACTACAGTGCTGGGTTTGCTGGAAATTAAGCTGTTCCTATTTCAACTTGCAGGAGAAAAGCAGATTTGTGTGTAATACGCTGAGTTCTTTCTTTTTCCTTTTGCTTTGCAGGACACAAAGGAAATTGCTCTGTCACTTGGAATGGCTGTGCACATCCTTTAATGACAAACCAGGACAAAACGATGCTTGGCCTGGAGCGTTTCAGGCTGAGCCCAGAGAATTGTTTGCCCTTGGAGCAGCCAGAGAGCAAAGCTCATGGATGGTGAGACCGAGCCATCCATCAGCGCTGGCCGGTGGAAAATACAGCATGTGCACAGGGAAAGCTCCCGTTCCCTTCTCCCCCTGGAATCCTCAGGAGACACAAAAACAATGGCTGAGCCAGCCAGGAGCAGGACCATGGCCATTTATAGCCCGGAGTGGGAGAGCAGGAGTTATTCCCTTTGCCCCTGTGTTTTAGCACATTCACCTGCTTTCAGCACGGGAGTTTTGCCCTGCACTGCCGGCAGGGATGGAGCCCACAGGGAGGGAAGTGAGGAGGCTCCACGTCACCCCTGGAGAAGGGATCCTGTCAGGATCCTTGTGAGTGCACCCCAGAGCTGGGATCAGCAGGAATGTGAGGGTAACAGACCCCAGAACCCCACAGCAGCCATCGCTCCCTCTCCAGGAAGGGCAGAGCCTGGCAGAGGGAAATGTCTCCACAGCAAATGCAAAAGCATCGAGCAATGAGACTGCCAAGCCTCTAATTAGTGCAATTAAAGCATGCTCTTTTCTTCTGCTGGCTGTGCCTGTGGAAAGCCTTCCTCAGAGGAGTGATCTCTGTAAGAGCTCCTTGTCTGCATGATGCCCACGGCTCAGGATGGAGTGTCCAGAGCCATCCTGCAGCACTCCCGGGGCTGGGACCGGCTGCTTTCCTGCCGGCAGAGCTGCCTTTGGCTCATCACATCCATCTCTCAGCGGCACTGAGGGTGAGCTGGGCAGGCTCGGGTGCAATTCCCAATCCCAATTCCCAGGACTGGAGACACCCCTGGTCTCCCCATCACCCCCCCGAACCACGGCACCCTTGCAGGAGCTGAGCATCAGGGAGATCACAGAATTCCTCAGTTGGAAGGGACCCACAGGGATCCACAGATCCAGCTCCTAGTCCAGCACCAGACCACCCCGAGAAGCCCACCATGTGCCTGAGGTGCTCTGTGGCCTCCTCCAATGCTCTCAGAGCAATCAGGGCACTCCATTTACTGCACTTCCAAGGGATTAGCTGGGTCCATGAGCCTTTTCTCCAACAATTAAGCTGGTTTTCCAGCACCTGTATCCGTGAATGCTCAGCTTTGACTCCTAACTCTGCTCAAGGGGATGGGAACCACTCAGAGCTGCACATCCTCACCTGGTAGAGCAGCCAGGGTTGTCCTGACGGTTGGGTGGCTCTGGCAGCAGGATGGGGACGTGGGAGCCCCACCTCTCCTGCACCATGTTCAGCTCCTGCCTGTGCTGACAGGATTCAATTTCACAGCACTTGGATGCAGGGAGTTGATTCCTGATTGCTGCCAAGCACGGAGCCTCTCTGCCATTAAACGTGTCCCTTCCAAAAGGGAGAGAGAATTGAAATTATCCTTCCTCTGGGCGGCTCAGCAGGCGTGGCAGCCTCTCCCTGCCCTGCTCACTGTTTGCTGGTGAGGCCGGGCTCGTGCTCCGGCAGCGGCCAAGCCCACCCCCAGCACAGTGACTTCCAAATGGATTTGGAATGGGGAAATGAAGAGATGAGCCAAGTCTTTGGCATGGCGTGGCACGGCAGGGATGGCTGGAAAATGAAAATGGACTGGATTTGAAACAGCAGTGTAGCCTTGGCCACCCTCCTCATCCCTGTGCGGATGGAGAGTGGGAATTGTGTCCCTGTGCTGTGCAGGACCACTGAGGGTGACCCGATGTCCCCTGTGGCCACCAAAATGAGGATCTTACCCCTAACCAGGGTGTCCCCCCCATCGCCCATCACAGAGTGGGAACTGTCGGGAGGAAGGCAGGATGTGCTCCCTGCCCAGCTCCCGCCTTTCCCCCTCGCTCAGGGCCATCTGTCAGGCTGGGGCTGGGTTTTATCAGGCTGAGCTTTATCCTTATTGAAGTCCCGCTGGGATGGCTGCCTCAGTGCCAGCCAGCCCACACCCTCCCGCCGCGCCGCTGACAGGCGCCTGCCGCGCTCCAGCGAGGCTCCCGGCGATCCCGGCGGAGCCCGGAGCATCCCGGATCATCTGGGGAATATCAACCACCACAGGTGCCAGCGCCTTCTGCTCTCCGAGGGGAAAAAATCCCCAAAGCCGGGACAAGGAGCCAGGGGAAAGAGCTGAGGTGTCTGGGCTGAGGCTCTGCTGGGCTCGATTTAGGCGGACGCTGATCCCGCTGCTCCGGGAGCCTGGAAAAGCTGAGGTGCAGATGGCAAAGGGGGATGTGGTGGGGCTGATCGGTGACTTCCCCAGGAGCAGCAGGGACAGGGCTGGCTCTGCTCCAGACCCCCGAGTGCCCCTGGATGGCTCCTGGTCCCTCTGTACCCAAAAGGTCCAGAAAATGTATTGCATGCATTATATTATATATATATATATATA
>VXAC01001706.1:140615-162331 GCA_013399225.1 Rhipidura dahli
TATATATTGAATATATTATGTATCGAATACGTCTAATATTATATATTTTGCATATATATATAAAGAAAGATATAAACAGATGTTTGATGCATATCATCTATTGATGCATCTTATAATTACATTTTCTACTGTATATTATATAAGAGATTATACATTATATATTCTGTGCTCAGTGTTCTGTATTCTGCATTTTATTGATGTGTTCTATATTTATAGAGGAGCTTGCCAAGTCATCAAATGACTGATACAGTAGGGGAAAACCACTATAATTATCCTCATTCTGCTTTCCCCTTTCACTGAATGTACTTTTGAGCCGTTATAAGGGCTGTAATTAATTTTTGGTTGTTATTTTGGAGGGCAGGCCCACGCAGGCCTTTCCCACCTGTATCCCAGAGATCCCTTTTACCCCGCGCCCACTGAAGGCCACCCTGGCCATTAAGGAAAATTGCTGCCAAATGAACTTTATACAAATTAGATTTCGCTGGACAGCCAGTGAACATTCCCAGTAATTTGGATTGCGCTGAATAATTTATGAGAGGCCTGAGGGCAGGAGATGGGTCCTCATTTGCTCACCCGTGAGATGAAGAGGGAGCATAAACCTCCCCACGCTGGCCATGGCTCTGGGGGGAAAGGGTTGTTTGTTCCCTCCACTCCCAGCCAAGCTGCTCTTTCTGAGTGATGAATTTCTCCGAATCAAAGTCCTGAAAGAACAGCCAGAGCTTAATTACAGCGCGAGGTCTTTGTGCTTGTGCGGCACATTGCAAAGCAGCTGGGGACAGAGCTCCTGCTGCAGGAGCCCTTCCAGAGCCCCGTGCTGCCACCGGGGCACCTGGAGCAGAGGGAGGGTTTTAAAGGGAATAAACCCCACCCAGCAGAAGCGAATCCCGCATCTGAGGCTCATTTGCATTCCTGTTGCAGAGCTCCGGGCTGGCACCGACTCCAACACACCCAGGCATCACCTACAGCAAAAATCCAAAACTGGGGCAAAGTGCTGCTGCTGAAAATGCTTTTCCTGAGGAATATTCATGTTTTCATCTGCTGGCTGCAGCAGCCAGGGCTGTGCCATGGGAAAAGGGCCCCTCGGAGCTGGCTGTGACCCTGAGCTTGTCACGCTGCTGCCACTTTTTTTGCTGATGTGTCAAAAATAGCTCAAGGTCTCGGGGGGGTTTTAAGACAAAGGTTTGGTACCTGTCCGTTTTAATTACTCTCCAACAGCACAGCCTTTGTCAGCTGCCATCCTGAAGGATAAAGCCACTCTGATTTGCCAGAGTTTCCCAGCAGTGGCGGGTGGGATTTCGCCGGGATTTTGTCTGCCTGGTGCTGGGCAAACACATCCAGGAGAGGTGCCAGGGAGGGGGAACAGGGTGCAGTGCTGGGGTGGCCCAGGCAGGCACCAGGACCAGCACCAGGACCGGCACCAGGACGTGGCAGCTCAGCCGAGCACAGGGAGCATGGGCAGGGATCCAGGGAAACAGGACTCTGTGCTGGAAACATGAACATGTGCTTTCTGGAAAGTGCCAAGAAAGCAACATTTGGAGGTTAAGGAATGGCAGAAAACAGACAGATTTTTCCATGCGAAATTCGGAGAAACGATGGCTGCGAGCTTGGCGGAGCGCAGGCTGTGCAGTTTGGGGGGGTGAATTCATTAATATTTGCAGGGGGCTTAGGGCTCCTCAGATGAAAGGTGTCAGTGGCACGGCTGTGATATGGGTGGCCGAGGACAACGCAGGGATGATGGGGTGCAGGAAGGGGAATGTGGGACCCCTTTTCCCCTGTTGCCTGGAGATGCAAACCCAGGGCACACCGGGAGGGTTTCGTGCTCACATCCCTGACCCCAGCTGGAGCACCGTGAAATGGCAGTGCCTGCTCCCCTGTCCCACCTCTGCACCCCCCAATATCTTGGCATTGTGGTTTTGAGCCCCAAACACCCTGCAGATTAAATTATTTATTCCTGTGAAATGTGCTTACAGCTGCAGAAAGGATTCACTTAATTGAGAGTGCAGCCAGCGTTTTAATAAAACTATAAAAGGGTGAAACGTGCATAAACAGAAGAAAAGTGTTTAATCTCGGCACAATCACTTGATGTTCGTGAGAGCGTTTAGCTTCCAATATAGCAAAGCAAATAATTCCGAGATCCCACGAGCAAAGAGATATTTTTATCCTTTTGCACAAGCCCTGGGTTTAAATCTGACATTTTAATTGTGAATTATGGTAGTCCATTACCATAGCTACAGGAGGCTCTGACCAGCCAGGGGATCACTTTACTAATGGCTGTCACAGGTTGGCTGCGGTGACAGTGATCCCTTGGGACTGCCATGCCCTGGGTGACACCGCCAAGGTGACATTGCAGCATGTGGCACCGTGGGCACGGCACGGGTGCAGACTCAGAGTGGCAAACCTGTGTTGAAGCCACTGCTGCCTGCGCTCTGGAGCTGGGACCAGCACCCTTTTGTGCACTGGATATGGGCCTGGCACCTCCTGTCACTGGTGTGGGACTGGCACCTTCCTGTCACTGGTGTGGGACTGGCACCTTCCTGTCACTGGTGTGGGACTGGCACCTCCTGTCACTGGTGTGGGACTGGCACTTCCTGTCACTGGTGTGGGACTGGCACCTTCCTGTCACTGGTGTGGGACTGGCACCTCCTGTCCCTGGTGTGGGACTGGCACCCTCCTGTCACTCGTGTGGGACTGGCACCTTCCTGTCACTGGATATGGGACTGGCACCCTCCTGTCACTGGTGTGGGACTGGCACCTTCCTGTCACTGGTGTGGGACTGGCACCTCCTGTCCCTGGTGTGGGACTGGCACCCTCCTGTCACTCGTGTGGGACTGGCACCTTCCTGTCACTGGATATGGGACTGGCACCTTCCTGTCACTGGTGTGGGACTGGCACCTTCCTGTCACTGGTGTGGGACTGGCACCCTCCTGTCACTCGTGTGGGACTGGCACCCTCCTGTCACTGGTGTGGGACTGGCACCCTCCTGTCACTGGTGTGGGACTGGCACCCTCCTGGGCATCCCTGGATGTGCTGGGTGAGGGCTGAGGCTCTCTGAGTCCCATGCTGCTCCCCATATCCCCACACCAGCTCCAACAGGCAGCACGGCCCCTGTTCAATCTTTTTAATAGCTGGGAGCAGCTTGTCCAGGCTTTGGGATTTGGGATTGTGCAGAGTCCATTGGATCTGCTCTGACTCTCAGCAGAACCAGCAGGAGCCTGTTCCCCACCCCTCCCTGGGCATCCTCCCAGCACCAGGTGTGAGGCAGGGAGATGGGAGAAACCTCTCAAAACCTGGGATTCAAACTCCCTGCTCACAGCCTGCTCTCCGAGCAAAGCGTTTGTGTGGCGTACTGTAACCAAGGAGACCAGGAACTCAGGGAATGGCCAGTCCCACTTATCAGGAGCTTTTCTTCCTCTCTGCTGGTGCTCTGGATTGTGCTCAGTTTAATAAAGAGGTTGAAACTGCGTCGCCCTTTGCAGGAGAGAGACAATTCTTCACCAGGCACTGACGTCCCAGCTGGCATCTGCCGATAGGAAAAGATGGACAGCTCGGGAATCAGTGCAGCCAGAGGCTGGAATTCTCTGTGCTCCTCCGGGCATCCAGCTTCCACCTGAACTGCAGGAATTACCGGGCAGCTTCCAAGCCCTGGCATTGTGGGAAAGGCTCCTTGTGCCAGCTGGGGTGGTCACTGGGGGGGTTGCATCCAGAGGGATCCCTGGGCTGTGCCCAGAAGACACGGAGATAGAAATGACTGGGGAAATCCCAGTGGATGCTGCACCATTGCCTCTGTGGCTCCCAGCAAGGTGCTTCCTTCCATCCGTGGGACAGAGCATTCATGCATTCCTGCCTACCTCAGAGCCTGCTCCTGGGGAGGAGAGTCATTATTTAAACATTAATTCCTTGTGTGGGCTCTCCTGCAATAAAGCAGGAGTGCGGAGGTGTTGAAGGAATTACGTTTTTATTTAATCACGGAGTAATTACAGGACCAGAGCTCCATGGAGCAGCTGTGATTGACTTCCCAGCTCAGCCCCAGCTCACAGGAAGGGCCAAACTGTCTGACACCAAGCACACAGGGACACCCCCACCTCAGGCACAGACATAGAAATGTAAATAGATAAATATAAATATAGATATTTGTGCGTGTATTTATAGCATCCTGCATGGAAAGCCCCAGCTCAGACAGGGCTCTGCTTCCAGCGTGGTTTTGCACCAGGGAGCTGCAGCCCCATGACCCAGAGCAGGTCCCTGGGGCGGCATCCAGACCCTTGTCCAAATTCCAAATTTTGTTGGGACACCATTTACCAAAGGGCAAAGGAATTGCCCCGAGGGTGACAAGTGTAAAAGCACGGCCTGTGGCAGGACCAGCAGTCCTGGCTTCACTGGGAATGGGAATATGCTGGGAAATGTCTCTTCTTCCCATTCCAGGGCAATTTGCCTTAAAAATTCCACCAGTTTTACAAAAAGCTGATTTTGTGGCCAGAGTTTTCTGCAGGGTCTGGGCTGACTTTCTAGCACAGGCAGTAAATTCCTCCCGTTGTTTTTTTTGCTCAAGTGAAGATTTTCTCAGAAAAAAACCCACCCCGACTTAATTTGAAAACTTCAAGAGACTGAGAAAGCACCACTTCCCCTTGATAATTCGTTCCAGTGGTTAATTACCTCACTATTAGAAATGTGTCTTTTGTTCTAATTTAAATGTCTGGCTCTGGCTTCCAGTTGTTGGCTCTCATGCTCTTTCCCTGCTGGATTAAAAGGCCTTTTCAGAGCCTGCTGTATCCCAGGAACATTTTTGCACAGCGGATTCAAGGCACCTCTGGATCCTCCTTTGCTAAACCCCAGGGACCTCCCTCCCTCCCTCCCTCCTCGCCTTTCAGTGGTGTTTTTCCAGTCCTCAGAGAGTTTTCCTCCCTCTTTTATTCACCCTCTCCTGTTTGCCAAACCCCTCTTTAATGAACCACGTTTGCCAGCCCTGCATGGAATATTCCCCACGGTCCCACAGGTGCATCAGGACCATGCCAGGACCACAGCGACTCCCTAAACCTCACCAGGGCTGTGCTGGGGCTGCTGGCTCCAGCCTTGGAGGATGTCAGAGCCCTAAGAATGCCTGTGGAGCTGCTTTTACTCCTCCAGCCTCTACATGATTTTCACATTTGATGTTTTCTGGGACGCAGCCTCGCAGTTTGCGAGCGTGGCCTATATTTCCTGTGTCTAGATCACAACATTGCCTTGGATTTGATTAAAATGGGTTTTTTCTTGGATGGCAGGAGGTTTACCAAGGAAGCCAGATCCCCCCCATCCCGTGGGACACCATCTCGCCAGCAGTCCCAAAAAAACAAGGCTTTTTACCCAAACTTTGTGGGAAGGGAGCTGTTTCTTAATCCCAGAGAATCACCCTCGGCATGGAGCCAGCAGCTCCTGGGTGCTGCTGCCAGCACTAACAGGTTTAGCATCAGCCCCGTGGTGTAAGCTCCTTAGTGGGAGCAGCGCTGGGTTTGTGGGAAGGTCAGGACTCAGGGATCCCTGCTCCCATCCCAGCAGCCTGGGAAGCACTGAGGGAATTCCCTGCCCTGCTTGGTCCTTGTGGCCATCCCGCAGCTGCTGCCACAGCCACTGGCACACCCTGGAGTGAGAGGGGTGGCCAAGCTACTCTCTGAGGAAAGAAGAGGGTGGCAATGCACCCTCCAGGGCTCTGGCTTGTCTCCTGGGTTATCCGGCAGCAAACGGTCCCAAAGAGGCCATGGGAGAGCTGTTGGTTCCTGGGAAAGGCAGGTGGGAAGGCAGAGGGTGCTGGTGGTGCCCTGCAGGTGGATGGCACCACACAGGCACTGGAGCAGCCCCGTCCTGTGGCACCCAGAGCTGGCACCAGCCCAGCTCTGCTGGCAGCCACGGGCTGTGAGCCTGAGGTGCTCTCAGCAGTCGGATGATGCCTTTTCCTGGTCTTAAAATCAAGAGGCAAACATGGTTCGAAGGGGAAAAGGGCTTTTACCTTGGTGTTTATTTTAGGGATCCTTAGGTGCACCACGACCAGGTCGAATGCCCCTCCATGTACCCTGCAATGGCCACCGCCCTCCCCCTCCTCAAGATCT
Organism: Rhipidura dahli; assembly: GCA_013399225.1. Taxonomy (NCBI): domain Eukaryota; kingdom Metazoa; phylum Chordata; class Aves; order Passeriformes; family Rhipiduridae; genus Rhipidura; species Rhipidura dahli. The sequence continues at coordinate 146,696 of VXAC01001706.1, forward strand.
GGTCTTATAGTCTAGGTCTTACTAATTAGCATATCTATCCATAATTCCCCAATGAGAGGCTCAAATGAGCCCCCCTTCCCCAAGGAACCTTCCCCTGGATGGTTCTATCTCAGGTTACAAAATGTGTTCTGGAGAGGCCCTTGGGCTCTGGGCACACTGATCCCTCACTGCGAAGCTTCTGAGATGTTCAGTCTCTCAGCTTAACAAACAAGTCCAAGAATGCGGGCAAAAAGCACTGAGAATACAGAAGTTGTAAAAAGGTATAACAGGGGTATAAAAGAAAAGACAAAAATCATCCTGGCATCAGGGTGTCACCTCTTACGATGTGTCTGGCCAGCAGCAGTGCCCTTCCAGCTCCGTGCGGTGCGGGAACAGGGCAGCTCTGCTCCCTGGAGCGCTGGCACCGGCAGCGGCCAGCCCCGGGCACTGCAATCAGTGCTAATTAATGGTAATGGCATCACCCAGCCTTAAGGACCCCATCCCAGGGGCATTCCTCGATCCCAGCACAGCCCCGGAGCCGCTTCCTTCATTCCCACATTGCTGGGACTTTGTGTCACCACCAGGTGAGCAGCGCAGCAGCGGGTCCCTGTTTGGTGGTGGCTTTCTGAGCTGTCCATCCCCCCTGGATGGACATGAGCTGGCTGGGAATGCTCGTGGATTGCTCCTTGCGGGTGAAAGCAGACGCGGCCCCGCTCCTTCTTCCTGGCTGGGTGACAAACTGGAAGGGACCACGCGACACCCACCGCCACACGGCAGGAGGAGATGCGGGGGCGTTTCCTCGGCAGCGCTGAAATCTCTGGCAGCTACTTTGAGCATCGCTGGAGCCGGTTCCCTCCTCTCAGCTAGCCCAGGGCGAGGCAAAAAAAGGGACCTGTGCCCTGCACGGGAGCGTTCATAAATCATCGGAGGCTTGCTCAGCCCTCTTCTCACTGGGGCCAGGCTGGAAGCGCTCAGAGAGGCTCCTTGTGGACCTGCCCCTCCTCCTCCGAGGTCTTCCACAGCGCTGGCACGGAACCATGGAGTAAATAAAGATAAGACTCTTACTCACCGCTGCCCACGTGAATCATCGCTGGATCCCGTTAGGGCAGCCAAGGAAAAGCGCTCCGTTTTCCCAAACCTCTGCAAACTAAAAAAAGCAATCCTGGCTGTCCCCTCGCCCTTGCTCTGGGCTGTGCCGGCGGCGCTGAGCTGCCAGAGCCCAGCACAGGGAGCCTTTGCCAAGCAGCTGCAGCCGGCACAGAACAGAGCCCGGGCTGTGCTCTCGCAGCCTTCGCTGCTTTTTCTGCATCTCTCTCTTCCTCTGCCAAGGCGCTCGCACACGGGGGAACGGCACGAGTGGGAAAGGCACCGAGGAGAGGCCGGCAGAGGGGGGAGAAAAGCAGGGATGTGACCAGAATGCCACCGGCTCAGGGACCTGCCGGGTGCACCCAGGGTCTCGGGTGGATCCAATCCCCGGCCAGAGCCCTTGCTCAGCGCTGAGAGGCAGCAGCTGCAGCCTGCAGCATGGCAGGGGGCTGGAATGCTGCTCCAGGACCTGTGGATTGTTACTGGGGGATCAGGGATCTGCTCTGGGAGTGAAGCACCCAACACCAGTACGGCAGCTCGCTGGGGGAACAGGCCACCATGTTCAGCTGGGCTCCTGTGTGACACCTGGGTGGGTTTTATGGCTGAAAAAAATGGATGATTCTCCATCCCTGGAAGTGTCCAAGGCCAGGTTGGACAGGTCTTGGAGCAACATGCTCTGGCAGAAGGTGCCCCTATCAACAGCAGAGACAAGATGGGCTTTATTAAAACCCCTTCCAACCCAAAGCTTTCCAGGATTCCATGACAGTGAGAGCTCCTGCCAGCAGCAGGAGGAGAGGCAGAGCAGGAGCAGAGAGGCAGAGCAGGAGCAGAAAGGCAGAGCCAGCATCCCCCAGGCCGCTCCCGTCGCAGGGCACACGTGTTGCTGCGTGATGGATGTTTGCTCTGTACCAACCCAGGAGCCGAAATAAATTGCAGCCATACAATGAAGAGGCACTTTATTGCTCAGGCATTAGGCAAAGCTAATGTAATCCGAACCGATATTGAATACAAATCCTTGGCTGTGACTCACCCTGCTATTACATTGTGTTCTGCAGAGCAGCCGCGTGCCATCAGAGTCAGGCTTTAGGGAAAAATAAGAAAGGAACAGGCTTTTCTCTCTCCCTGTGAAAGACAGCTGCAATGACAGCCAAATCACCCAATCATTGCCTTAATTAATAATTATTTGGAGCCTCCTGGGATTGATTGGATCATTATGACACCAAGTGAAGCCTGAAGAACTCCAGGGGGAAGGCAGTGCTGATTCCATGTTCCTTTTGGCTCTGTCACTTGCAGAAGGAGCATATCAAAGCTTCAGGAGCCCACAGGGGGAGAGAACCTGCATTTTTCCCGGGATAACTCATTCCTGCAAGCAACATGAGACTTTACAACCATCACCTGCTCTTTCTGCCTGGAGCCCAGCATGAGGCCTTTCCTCTGTGCCAGAGCAGAGCTGCAGCAGAAGGACAAGGGGATAGGGGAGCTTTGTTCCTCCAGCCTTCCTCAATCATCTCCCTCCCTCCCTGAGACTGGAGCTGGGATCCTGCTCAGCACAACGCTGGGTTTCAGATGTTGGTGCCTGATGCACAACCAGCAGCCAGGACTGTGGGTCCCACTGCTGGAGCATCCTTCCCCTCTGGGAATGGGGGTGTTGAGGAGATGCTGATGAATCAAGACCTGCAAGGCAGGGGCCATCGCTGCCCAGTGCTCTGCGAGGTTTAGAGTCGAGCACAGCCTTGTGCTGAGTTAGGAAATCTCACCACACCCGAGGTCAATACTGATGCAGTCCTTGTTCCCACAGCCAGCACTGCAAATCTTCCCTCTAACACAGCCAGGAACCTTCCTCTGCTCAAGCTCCTGCTCTGCCTTGAACTGTTCACTTCAAGAGCGAGCAAACTTGGGTAAACCAAACTGTGTCCCCCTGGGCAACGAGCCTCAGAGAATCCCAGCATGGCTGAAGGGCAGAGTCCATCTCCCTTCAGTCCCTGTATCCCTGATCCCTTTCCAGAACTGCACACAGGCACCACTGGGGAGAGCCTGTTCATCCCCTACACTGCTGCACAGAACTCCTTGAAGCAGGTTAAGAAAATAAACATGATCCCCGAAAAAAAAATCAAAATCCCTCCCACCCCTGCGTTGGATCATTGCCCTGTTGGATATCCACGCTGCGAGCACGTGGGGGTGACCTAACCATGAGTGGTGAGCATGGGGATGGCTCCCCAGCACAATGAGGTGTCTTCCCTGGTTGCAGGCACATTTCCAGCCCCGTGATATCCTTGGCTGCTTTGGATCATCTCACTGGATCCTTCTGGGCACGAGAGCTGGAAATGGAGCATCGCTCTGGGCTGCAGCAAGGAGCACCCCGACCTCTGCCTGGCATCTGCTCCTAGTGCCTCAGGGACCTCCCAGGTAGTGATGAGCTCACCTGCTGCTTCCCCAGCTTTGGGGAAGAGGGAATGAACCCTCCTCACACCGCCAGCAAAGCCCCCAGTGAAGGCAATAAGTCATTCGCTCCCCTCCCTCCCTCGCTGTGCACCCCTGGGTAATGAGATCATCCATCACCAGGGTTTTTGGAAGCTGCCAGCTTGGTTCAGGGTGAAAGGCTCGGCCATCAGCCACAGAGTTCCGTCAGGGTCTGAGGAATAGGTGGAGGCACTGACTGCTTCCCAGAGCGGCACTGCCCTGACCCCCCTGAGCCCTATCCCACCGCGAGCACTGCCCATCCCACGAAGGCATCTGCTGCCGTGCCACGATGCTCTAGGCTTTCTGGGCATCCAGAGGCCGGGATGGGCCCCTTTCCTGGCTGTGCTGCCCCTGTAGCACAGGGAAAGCTGCGTGCAGCAGGAGCAGCCCTGCCCGGGCCGCCGGGGCTGCTCCCTGGAAAGGTCGGGCTGCTCCCTGGAAAGATCAGGCTGGCAGAGCGCAGTCGCCGGGAAAAAGCTCCCAGCCCCCAGCACTGCCAGCGGTGGGTCAGCCCTCAGCTGCTTTATTCGCCCTCTGACAAACACGGGAAGCAGAGCAGAACCAGGGAGGCGCAGGGGGCAGCGGGATGAACGGGGATGAAAGCAGATGGCGAGACTGGGAGGGACCAGAAATACCTGGAAGGCTTGAACTTCAGAGAATCGGTCTAATATGCGAATAAGTGCGTTTTCCACAGCGCTGTGCCTGGCAGGAGGACAGGCAGGGGCTGCTGCTGAGTGGCTTCGGCACCGTGAAATCAATCCCACCCTGCACACACAGGCTTGTTCCGCCAGGAATCCTTCCCGGTTCTCGCTGGCCCACCCCTGGCTGACACCCACAGCTCGCAAACGGAATTAGAGCCGAGATGAGTAAATGGAGACCTTTTTTCTCAGAGTGGTAAAAAGGCTTATGAAAGTGAGGAAAATGCCGGGAATTAGGGTGTTTAGGGAGGTGTGGGACAGGGCTGCGGGCTGAGCTTGCACAGAGCAGCTCTGGAAGCGGCACCCAGGGCGCTCAGAACCGGAGTCACCAAATGAGAGGTTGAGGATGCCCTGGACAGGGGACCCACGTGTTTATTCCCAATGTGAGCCCCTTACCTGATCCTTTCTGCCCACCCACCTCCGTCACCAAGCCCTGCAGCATTCCCTATAGGATTCCCACTGCCTTCCCAGTGGGATAGCCCAGAGATGTGGCTCATCAGGGGCTGCCACACTCCCTCCCTCCCCGTGTACCAACACGGTGCCACACTCACAGCTCTGCTTATCTGCTGCCAGGCTGACCAGCTCCGGCTGTAATTTCATGCTGTTCTAAGCAATCACAGTTGTAAAGCAAAAATCACGGCTGTGTTTCATGGCACAGAATGTGAAGGAGCTTTTTAAGCGCTGGAGAAATCCCAGCTGATGTCTCATCCCTCTATCCCTCCTCTGGCACCTCTTCATCCCAATGCCCGGACATCCCCACAGCCACCCCATCACCCACAGCTTTCAGGGCAGTCACAGAAAATAATTTCTTCCTAATATTTGATCTAAACATTGCCTTCTTCACCTTTAAGCCATTCCCACTTATCCTGGCATTGCACACCCTTTGTAAAAGTCCTCCTCATCCTCCTCCTCCACGGGAGCACCCCTGGAAGAGGAAACCCTGCTTTTCCAGCAGTTCTCAGTAACAAGCCCCAGGTAGAAGCAGGAAATCTCCAGCCTGGCTGTGCCCCACACCTGCCCTCGGCTCCCAAACCTCCTCCGTGCTGCCCTGTGACAAGGAGTGGGTGACCCAGTGGTGGATATGGGGGGACAGAGCCCCCTCAGTCCCGGCTCTGGGACGTGATTGATCCCCGGTTGTGCCTCTCACCGTGTCACACAGCCTGGCACGGACACCTTGTTAGACAGGCAGGGAACGTGTCGTTGTGTTTTGGGAAGGAAACAAAACTCCGTACGGCGCTCTCCATCTGGGCTGAAGGGCTGCCTGGAAGGAAGGAAGGACAGCCAAGAGTGCCGACACCGCTGTCCCGGGGTGACAAAACCTGTCCTGCTTCCAGCCCAGCCCCCTTACACGGCTCTGCTCCCTTTTCCGTGTGCCACTGTCCCCCCCAGCATCGGGAACAGGGCCCAGGAGCTCCGGGTGGCACAGGGAGGACACACCGCGGAGGGCAGCCAGGAGAAGGAGGCAGAGGATGTCGGGCTGCAGTGACGCAGCTCTTTGGCCGAGCAGGAGGGGACTGAGAGCAGCTCGGCTGAGCCCTGGGGCTCCGGGGGAGGCGGGGGGGTGGAGGGAAGAGTTTCTCCGCCTGCCGCTGGAGATTCTCAGCCGTGAGCTGGGACAGGGAGGGTGCAGCCTGCGGCTCTCTGGCAGGGACGGGCTGCAAGCGCTGCGGTTTTGCTGCAGGCTGTGAGGTGGCTCTGACACCGTGCCCAGGGACAGCTCCCACACCCTTGGTTTCCACTTTGGCATCGCTGAAGAGTCGATAGCGGGGAAATGCAGTGGACAATCTTTTATTAGATCAACACAGGGCAAATCTGTGAGGAGAAGGTCGTTGCAGTGAGAGGTGAGAAGCTCCGTGGGCTGGCTCCTGACAGCCCAGAAATCCCCAGATCCAGCTGGGCTCAATCCTCTATGCGCCCCCAGCCCGGGCAGACCCTGCCACCGTCCTCGGCTGACCCTATCCTTCCTTCCTCAGCCGCCGGGAGGGATGGGGCTGCCACGGACCCGCAGCTCTTGGCAGCTCTCTGCCCTCCCAGCCTCCCACCAAAGCCTCCTGCAGATCCTTCCCTCCTCCAGCACCTCCCCAGCCCTCTGAGTTCTCTCCTCCTGCAGTAATCGATGAAAAACCTGAAGAGTTTTCAGGCAGGAGACCGTGTGGTTCGCATCCCTGCATGCCCCGAGAGGAATTCCTGCTTTCCATCTTGTTTATACTTCAAAATCCAGACCTGGGTGTAGTCAGGCTCCCCTCTGGGAGGGGATTTCTGACCCGTGCTCACGGCATTTGGTGTTGTGTCCAAAGCTCCAAGTCAACAGCTTGTCCTGGGGCTCTGAGGATCAGGAGGAGCTGGTTGGCACTTCCCTTCTCCCATCTGTCTCCAACAGCAGGTGAACGAAGCTTTTGGAGGGTGGGGAAGAGCGGGCAGCGCTCAGGACCCTCCCGAGCTCGGTTAAGTCTTGGACTCAGAGATCTTAGAGGCCTTACCCGACCAAAACTCCATGATTCTCACCCATGAGCTTTCCACACCCTCATCCTCCACCTTCCCTGGGTACCCCAGAGCCTGGACACCATCCCACTGGGCGAGCCCTGTCCTGGCAGGACCGTGTCATTTAAAGCCAGCCCCGTCTCAGGGGAGGGATTATTGATCTCCATCTGGCACCGGGGCCAAAGCCTGCTGCAAAGTGTAATTAATTGATCAGTAAGTGCTCCGAGATCCCAGATGAAAGAGCCACGTAATTACCGAGTATCATCCAGTGGCCCTGGGAGTAATTGTGATAACGGCTCAGGGTTAGCAGAATTACCTCGGTGCTTAATGTCACCCTCCAGCGACAGACCGTGTCCTCCCTGTGCCACACGGAGGGGACTGGAGAGCTCTGGCCTGGGAAACAAAACCCCTCTGTGCATTCCTTGGGAGAGGCTGGGGACGGCAGGAGGGTGGTCAGGAGGATCCAGGACGAGGGGCTGCTCTCCAGAGTCAGAGCAGAGAAGGGATTTCTGCCTCCCAAAATCACTGGGGTTTGACAGGACCACTGGAGATCTCCATCAGTGACCCCACTTGTCACCCTGCCATCACCAGGACTCAGAGTTTTCAGAGGAAGGCACTGGAACAAAAAAAAACAGTGGCTCCCGAATTTCTGATTACACAGAAATTCAGCTCCGTGTGGGATTCTCTGAAAATCCCCAGCCTTATTTTAGATTTTTATGGTCTGCCATAAAAGCAGTCATAGTAAATTATTAGACCTACGTGTCAGGAGGCTTCTCCCCTGTTAAATCCCCCAGGATGTGGTGCCCTCCCTGCATTCAGCTGGGCTGTGTCCCCCATGTCCCTCCAAGGCACACGCTGGGCTCAGGGCCACCAAGAGTTTGGGGAGCTGGGGTTGGTGCAGCACCTTTCCCAAGGAGCTTTTGCCAGGTACATAAAACCCTCCTGGGAACCAAAACCAGCTCTCACTATTTCATCCCAATGGCCAGGTCAGGCAGAGTGGACCAGGATTTGCTTCCACTGCCAAACACAAAACAAAAACTGATCTCCTGGGTGCTGGGGAGAGTTTTACAAATTTCCCTGGTTTATTCCATTAACCCCGTGGCTGCTCAGGGTTCTCAGCAGCTCTGACTGCAATAACGTGACCTCCCTTAACCTTTAAGTCAAGCTCCTTCCAACTCTCCCGGCTCCTGAGCCACAGCCTGAGCAGCTCTGAGCTCTGGTGCCACCTCCGGGTGACAGGACAGGGCCAGGGCCATCTCCCCGGGGTCACAGAGAGCTGAGATGCTGTGGAACACTGTGACTTGGTGCCTCACACTCTCATTATCTGCAACTGGAAATGGCTCCCCCAGGGCTGGCACTGGGGTGGGATGGGAACCGTGGTCAGAACCATCCCGGGGCGATGCCTCAGCCCGTGCCCGGTGGGACAAGGGGACGCAGAGGATGTGTGGCCACCAGGGCAGGACTGGCAGCTCTGTACCCCGTGCCATGGAGAGGCAGGACCTCCCCGGGAGGCACAGGCACTGCTCCCAGCGTGCTGGAGCTGCAGGAAACGAATGGGTTCTCCCACCAGGGGATGCTCACCAAAGCTGGGCAGCAGCAGCACCCGCAGCCCCGGGCAGCGAGGCCGGTGCTCCCCAGGGAGCGCTCCCCGGGCGGCCGGCTCATGTTTGCTGAACATTCCCTAAATCTCGTGGCCATCTCCCGCTGTGTGAACGCACACACGCTGAAGCCCTGCCAGCGCCCCACACATGTTGCTTCCAGCCCTGCTGCTGCTGCTCCTCCTCCTCCTCCTCTTCCTCCCCAGCCTGCCTCCCTCCCTCCTCACCGAGTCCTGCCCGGATCCCCCAGGTGCTGACGCCTCTGCAGACAGGGATTTGGGGTGGGGTTGGTGCAGATGGCTGCTGTGGCACCGTGCCGGGATCTCTGCCCACCCTTCCAAAAACACTCCGAGCAACCCCCCCGTGTCGAGCCACGGCCGGATCCCGCCAGGAGCTCAGAGCCCCAGGGACAAGCCCCTCCAGGAAATACCGCTGGATCCCATGCCCAAACCTTCCATCCCCACAAACCCCGGCTCGCAGGATGCCGAGCAGGTGCTGGGAGCCAAGGCACCGTTATTCCAGTTACTCCGGAGGAGGCGTTTATCCAGCAGCACTTAGGGAGTGCCGCGGGTTTATTGCCGGCCCCTCATCACGCCGACACACGCAGCAGCAGCAGGAAGTTCCAGCGAGCTCCATAACAGCTCTGCACAAGTGAAACGTTGTTTTTTCGTTGGGATCTCTGCCAATAAATATCCCTGGATCCACGTGAGCTCCTGGAGATGCGGGATGGGCAGCGGCTCTACTCCAGGGGGTGACACCCTCCCAGGTCCCCAGCCCCAGGGCAGAGCTTGAGGACCCCAGCCGCGATGTGTGGGCTCTGTTTTAGGAGTTTTCCTCTTAAAACGACCACAAAGCCTCCACCCAAAGGCTCCCGGGAGGCGGAGGGACGAGGCTGGAGGCGGTTAATGGCTTTCCACCTGCGGGAGCTGCAGAAACGCTCCCAGCAAAGCACGGGCTCTGCTCCAAGCTCTTACAAGCTAATCAATGAAACATCACAGCTTGGGAGCCGGGGCAGAGCAAAGCAGCACAGTATGGATTTTATTTTTTCATGCAAAGAGCTTTAGTACAAATCCCTTTCTCCCCCACAAAGAGAGCAGGCAGCCTCTGCGGGGAAAGCCAAGCCTGGGGCACCAGAGAGGACACGGGGGTGGGTTGGGAGGGGGCTGCCACCTCCCCTGTGAGGCACAGCCACAGTTAGTGCCACTGTCCTGCTCCTTGTGCCACCCAGTTCATGGGTTCTTGTCCCTGGGAGGTGCCCAAAGCAGGGGAGGTGCAGGTGTGGCCCTGCTGGCCCAAGGCTTTGCTGGCCCCAGGCCACAGACACCATCAGGAGTGGGCTCTGTAGGGCTGCCACTGCCTCTGCAGAGCTGTGGGGGAGCAAAGCACCACTCCCTGCTCCAGCTGCAGGGGGTTTCTGGGGCCTTCAGCCACCGCAGAGGGCCCCTCCGGTCCCTGGGAGCCTCCAAGCCCCCTGTTTCATGGCACAAAAACGAGCTGATGCGAGTGGCTGGGCTGCTTTCGGCTGAACAATTGACTCTGTGCTGTGGTCGGGGCTGTGCCGTGTGGCTGCACATCCCTCTGCCCGTAACCAGATCCCGGCTTGTGCAGCATCTCCGGGGATTTGGCGTTTGCCTGCAGCCCGTGGGAAGGAGGAGCAGTGACAGAGCAAACGCCGGGTCTGAGCGGGCTCGTTACTAATTCCTCCTTGTGAGGATGATTCCCCTCATCTGTCTGTTCTCGGGATCTGTCAACGAGCCAGTTCATTCCCACTTAGGATGCGCTGTGCTGATCCTGCACGGCGCTGATTCCAGGAGAATGTGCCTGATGCCACATCCAATCCATCACAGCAACCCACGGCAGCCATCGGATACCTCCCTCCCTCCCTCCCTCCCTCCAATGCATCATCCCCTCGAAGATCACAATCAGCTGTTGGACAAAGCCCGGCTTTCACAATGCCATGGTTACTGGTGCCGATTGTAATCTGTGATTTCCTCCTTTTCCCTTATTTCCTTTCCCTTCCCACCCATCACTGGTGCTCACCCCCCTCTCTCCAGTGTCTCCAACAGCTCAGGAATTATTCCCAATCAGCATCACTGAGGAATGCTGATTGCATCAGTCCCTCACAGGCTGTTTTTAGGATTCCCATGGGGAAATTATTTGGGCCAGACGGATGAAAAATATTTACCTGTGGTCGGTGCTGAGGGCCAAGGTCTGCATCCAGCTCATGCCGTCCTGCAGACACCTCCAGCCTTCCCAGGAATTTCTGCCTGGCTCAGGGGACTGAGACCTCCTGCCTGGGTCAGGGGACCCTGAAATGCACGGGGAGACACTGGTGTGGGGGAGAAATCCAGAGCATTTTCCTGAAGACAATTAAAGGATTATAATGAGTGTACAGTAATTCAGAGGCAAAGAAATCCCTCTCTCCAGAGGCAGTGGGATAGCACTAAAGTCATGCTGCACTCGGCCTCACTTCATAAAAACTTCTTGTTATTCCTCAAGGAGGAATCACAAGAGAGGACAACAGTTCTGTGCACTCCTGGAATTGCAAATGCTGTTTTATGTATCAGGATAATTCCTCTTGCAATTTATATGGGATGCAATGAGTAAACACCAGCAGTCCTGGCAGGAATACCTATTCTGGGATGGATGCAGAGAATGGAGGACAAGGTAGGAAATCCTCCCCAGAGCAGGTGTTTTCCAGCTGAAAGGCAGATTTGTAGAAGGCAGATTTCTCCAGGAGCTGTGGGGATGCTCAGGATGGGAGGGCCATGGAGCCACTGCCTGCTCCTTGCCTGATGCAAATACTGCCAGAGCGAAGAACTGAAAACCACAACAGAAAAAAAAGTCTTGAAAACTTTCGGAACATCACAACAGAGCAGTGAGACATGGATACAGCAACCAGAGCAACACCACTGCCTTGGGAAGGAGCCCAGCAGCCATGGACTGGAGGGGTGGAAGAGCTGCAGTGCCCGGAGCTGGTGGGAGCCTCTCTGGGCATTGCCACGAGGAGCTTTAGTTAATTAAGCTCTGCATTATGAATTATGCATAGGGAATAAAACAATGTCCTGATTTCTGGCTGGGGAATTAAAGAGCCGTGGGCTCAGGTAGGTGCTCCCAGGCTTCAATCCTGGTGCAGGGGATGAAAAAGCTTTTGCTCCACAAGGGGATGGCTCACTGGGATGTGACACAGGGACTGTGGAGCCGTGCTGGGGCTCACGGCTCACACAGGGACGCTGAGGGGTGCAGAGGTGATGCTGGGGACACAGCACCCCAGGCAGGCTATTCCTTCCCTCCCCATTCAACAGGGATGCTGCCTCCTGGCTTCCCCTCAGCGGGTTTGTTTCCCTCAGCCCCCTCCAAACCCCAGTGGGCAACAGGGAGCCTATTTTTGAGCTGTGCAAAGTCTTCTTCTGTTGGCAAGGAACAAGGACTTCCCTCCTGCGCGGGCCCCCAGCTGTGCCCGCCGGCACTGGCTCAAAGGGGCTGGATCCCAGCCTGGCCTCCGGCTCAAACCCCCCATTCAGCGCCGCGTTTGGAAGGCAGAGCAGGGAATCGGCCCCGCTCCCAAAGCCAAAGGCTGGAGTGGCTCTGCCATCTCAGAGGCACAAAGGCCTTTTCTGCCCTGGGACAATATTGCCACTCACCAGCCGTGCCCCCAGCCAGCGGAGCCCGGGGACAGCTCCTCAGAGCCGCCTTTCAGCTGCACTACGGGGCACCTCTGCCTCCCAGTCTAAAGCTGAGGTTATTTTTCCGCTTCCTTCTGCCATTTAAGTCCCCCCCAGGCACTGTGGAGGAGGGGTGAAAGCTTCCCAAGGAAGCTGGCAGGGAGGAGGCCGATCCCCTGTGGGTACAGAGGGCTCGGGAGGCAGCAGCCTGGCATCCCTTGCGTGCCCTGTGCGCCCTCACGGGAGCCCCACGGAGCAGCTGCGTCCTCCACAGGATCCCCAGCGTGTTTTGGGACAGCTCACACGGCTCTGGAGCCGGCAGTCAGGGATGTCCTGCCGTGGGGTCTGTCCCCCCAGCACCTTTGTCCCAGTGTGCGGGGACAGCGGCTGCCTGTGAGGTGCCGGGGGGCTCCGGGGGCCGTCCCGCCCCGCTGGATCCCCCAAGGTGGACGTGTCCCAGGCTTCCACGGGCAATGCCCAGGCTGGCCGGAGCCGCTGGCAGGGCTGCCCCTGCCCCGTGGGCTCGGGGAGCTGCGAGTGGGCGGCGATCAATAGGCGCAACTGCAGAGCCGCCGCGGCAGCACCGGCGGCTGCGGCAGCGTGGCGAAAATAAATGAGAGATTGATTTTCCGGGCAGTTCGGATCTCATGGATCTCAGCTGCCGTGACAAGCAGAGCGCAGGCATGGCCGGCGCCGTGGGGATGTCACCTCCCTGCGCTCGCCGCTGCTGAGGAGCAGACGTGGGAGGTGTTTGAGGGCTCGGGCATCCGAAACAAAAGCAACTCTTTGCCAAAAGGCAAAGCGACTCTGAGTGGCTTCAGGGCCTCGCTGCAGTGCAGGGGACAGATCCCAGGCAGGGAGCTGGCAAGGTTGGGGATGTTGGGAAGGACAGGGAAGGGGGTGTCCCAGCTCCCTGCAATCAGCCCCATCCCAAACCGCGGTGAGCAGCACCAGAAAGGCACCGTCTGCCTTTAATGTCTTATCTCCGAGCTGCTCTTGCTAAGTCACATCTAACTTAATTATGGTAATTAAGATTGACATTAATACAAGATTAAAATGTGAAATTAAAATCAGCTGTGAAACTTATCTGAGTTTTTAGAGCAGTTATTGATTCTCTCCGCTGTTAATCAAAGGTCTGAGGTAACGGCCGGATGAACACGGTGCTAATTAGAGCATTGCCCATAAAGTGGCCTCGGGAGACGTGTGTCTTATTTCTCAGAATACCTCAGGTTTCTGACCACGCAAACATCTCTGGCCCCGAGTGCTGCTGAAGGAGCTCAAGAGGCCACGTTTTGCCTGCTCCTGTCGGCGCTGCTCCTGCTACGAAGCTGGGCTCTGTGTGCAGCGATGCCCAGCTGTGCCCAGGGCTGCAGGAGCTGGTCCAGCCCAGGGGGGGTTCAGGGTGACAGGTCCCAGCCGCAGGCAGAAGGGCCCTGGGGTTTCGGGGGGCAGCAGGAGCACGGTGATCCCGGGAGCAGCGAGGCTGCCGCTCTCCCTCGGCACACATCCCGTTGTTTCTCCGGGTGAGATCCAAGGTCACTGAAGGCCTCAGCGCCGGCTGCGGGAGGGAAATGATTCAAATCACAGCAGCTCCGGGGAGTGCATCCCGTGGTTCATCCCAAGCCCATCTCCCCACACGCACCCCTGCCTCCCAGCTCACCTGAGTCCCCAGCAAAGCTGTTGGAGGGATGGGAGGGCCCCACACCGCTGTGAGACCCCCAGGCAGCAGAAATTCCCAGCAGCAGGTCCCTTCCCGGGGTGTGATGCCCTGGAGTCACAGGATGCGGTCTTGTTGGAGCTGGGCCCATCTGCACCCCCTGAACCTGGCTGAGCAGCTGAGGCCTGAGCCTCACCACTCCCTCTCCATCGCTAACAACTTTTGCCACTTCGTGGGCATTTCTGCATCACAAATACAATGTTTGGTCTTTTTTTCCTGCCTGTTTCCATGACACTGCTGTTATTATCTGGCTATCTTAGGAGTTTACTACAATACAGATGAGCACAATAAAAATCACTCAAGGAGAACCGCTAAATGAGAGCCAACTCTTATCTTTAGCACCGGCAGGTCGGGAGGGAAGCGCGGGGCTGGAGCAGAGGGGGAGCAGCGCAGGCTGTGCTCGCTGTGCCACAGAAAGCTTTGTTCGACCAAATTAAACCTCTGAGCAGGCGAGTCCCAACTGGGTGTGAGAGCAACGGTGTTAAATAACACGCTGCACCTCTCGCTGCTTCCTCTCCCTTTCTCATTGCGTTCTTCTCCTCGCGCCTGCTGCCCAACTGCTCCCAGCTGGCAGCGGCTCGGAGCGACACCGGGAATGCAAATGACCCGTTCCCCAGCATCCCCGGGCTGCTGCCTCCGCATCCAGCGGCGCCGGGGCAGCAAGGAGCTCAGCAGAGCCCGGCAGGGGGAAACGGCAGCAGGATCAGTCCCCGTGTTTGGACAGTTCCTTGCCTCGGTGTGTTCTGCGTGGTGGCATTGGCAGTGACACCGGAGCGTGATGGTTGTTGCTGAGGTAACGGCATCGGTGTAATTGCTCCTCGCAAAAGGTAGCGGGGACTTCTCAGATGGCAGCGTCAACAAACTGGCTTTTTAGAGAAGAGACTGGGCTCCGTCTCGTGCTGTTTGACGCTGGTGTTGTGCATTCGTGACATCGCCCTGGCTGTTTGACTTGACAGGCAGAGCGGCCGGGAGGAGCGGGTGCTCTCACCGGGAGGTGATTCGCAGTAAACATTGCAGGGCAGGATCTGGGGTTTCAAGAGAACGAAGTCTCAGTTTCTGTTCTTCTCAAAGTCAGTGTAGTTATACCGTGTGCTTTACGGGCTCGGGAGGGGCCTGATGGGAGCCCTGGGCTCCTGCTCCTGCTCCTGCTGGTGGCCCGGGCAGGGGGACGACCAGGGAGTTCCTGGGAGCCGTCCAGGCCACGGTTCCCTTGCAGGCAAGGAAACTGAGGAGTTTTGGGGCCAGGTCCTGAGCAAGGACCCTCTGTGTGCTGCTTCCTTGGTCACAGGACTGAGGGTACCCCACTGCTCACCCACAGCCACGGTGCCAGCCCCACATTGTGGGGGACCCTAAGCAGCACCCACAAACTGAGAGCTTCTGTGTGCCCAGTGCTCCCACCCCACTGAGGTCAGGCAGGTCACAACTACAGCTCCCTCCAAGCCAGGCTTTGCTGGCTCCAGCAGCAGGACCAGAAACTCTGGAGCATCCCTGATCCCCAGGGAGCCCTGTGGCCTGTGCCAGCCTTTCCGTAGCACCTCTGCCCTATTCACAGCCTGCTTTGGGTGGGGGGCAGAGGGGAAAGAAGTAGGGTGCATCTGGACTGGAGAAGGAAGTGAGAAGGGCTTGAGAGAGATGAGGGGGGCTTTGGGTATAGGCGGTGGGATACTGAGCAGAGTTGGGATGCTCAGAGGGGCTTTGGATGCCATATAGGGCTTGGGGACAAGGAGCAGTGACATGGGACAAGAGACTGGGCACGGGATGAGGGGGGGCCTGCGGTGGGATCACTGCCCAGGCTGGGGGTGCACCAGGACTCCCGGAGCGGGAGGGAGCCGAGGGGGACGGAAGAAACCGCGGGCAACCGTGTGCCCGGGGCTGCTGCGGGAGCCGTCCCCGGGCTGCTCGGTGGGGCCGGGGCGAGCGGGGGGAAGCTGCGGGCGGGGCCGGAGCGCTCG
>VXAC01001706.1:162510-201917 GCA_013399225.1 Rhipidura dahli
CTGAAACCGGCCGTGTGCCACCCCCGATCGGGGACATCGGGGACCCCCCCCGCTTGTGCTGCTCGCCGGGCCGGGATGAAACTTCTGGCATTGCGGGGAAGCGCAACGGCACCGGGAGCAGCACCGGGAACGGGGCCCGGCGGAACGCGGCGCTCAGCACCGCGGGGCGGACAGCTCCCGCCGCCCCGGAACGCTCCGGGAGCCGCATCCTCACCGGGAAGCGAGCGCGAACGGGGCCGCGGCCTCCCGGGAGCCGTGCCGGACCCTCCGCCTCTCTCCCGCAGGGAGAGCAGTCCCCGGTGTCCCTAGCCCTCCGCGGGTCCCCAGCCCCCGGCGTGTCCCTCCAGCCCCACTACCAGGTCCCCACTGGTGTTCCCACTCTCGATTTCGGTCAGGGGGTGTCCGTGGGGGGTGGGTGTTTGCCCGGGGGCTGCCTGTTCACTGCACGTGTCCCCCGTTTCCACGCAGACCCGCTCCCTCTCCCACTGCTGCGCTGCCAGACCTAAGAATAGGCTCCGGGATGCGCTCGCGGGTGACTTGGCAAAGTCATCGCAAACTCGCGTGGGGCTTGGAGATGACTGAAGCGGTGCCTGTGCCCAGTCCCTCGGCACTGCTGGGATGCCAGGACGAGGCAGGCGGGCTCGGGTGTGCATCCCGATGGGGTTACCAGTGTGGATTGCTCGGTGGGAGAACGGGAGAGGCCGGTGTGTGCTGGCGCTGCAGTGTGCTCAGGGCCGGAGGCTGCCCTCCGGGGCTGGCAGGGTGTTTATGGCAAAGACAAGCAGCTCCCGGTGTCGGGAGTGCTGTGCGGTGCTGTCTGCCCACTCCAGTCCCTGCTCTCATGGTCAGATTGCGTTAAATGGTTTTGACTTCTCGGTCTTAAACCCGGCTCTCCAGGCAGGGATTGTACGACAGAATCCATCCTTTCTGGGCAGCAGAGCAGCAATGGATGTAGAGGGTGGCATTTCTCCCTCACCTGCACGGGTCTGTGGTCTGTGTACGTGCACGTACGTGTGGAGGAATCAGATGTGAGGTCCCTGCCAGCTCTGGCATCTGGGGACACACAGAGAGGCACGTTCTTCTGGGGTGTTACACAAACGCTCTGGTCCAGGCTGCCGGTGCTCTGTGCGAAAGCAGCGATGATCCCGGGCTCCCGGGGGAGCTGGGAAGCAAATCCAGCAAGCCCAGGCCCAGTGAGGGCTCTCGTCTCCCTCACTGCCTCGTGTGTTGAGGCAGGAGGGCTGCTCCAGTCCCGCTGGGAGCATCAGCAGGCAGTCCAGCTCCCGGGAACAGCATTTGGCACAATCTGCCATAAATCTCATGGTGGAAGAACACAGCGTGCTGAACTCCTCTTTCCTTGGCAGAGAGAGGGAGCTGATAAATTGTTGACCCTTTACAAGGTTTGGTGAATTATTGCAGTAAAATCCCAACTCCTGCCTACGCAGCCTGGAGCCGGTGGCGATTTGGCAGCTCTACCCGTGCCTGAGGGGGGGTCTTGTCCATTCGTGTGGAGGGGGACACAGCCAGGGGCCCAGAGCAGCAAATCCTGCTGTTCTCCGGCTGGGGGGGGAGCAGGATCAGACCCTGCAGAGACAGATTGCTGTACTCCATCTGCTGCTCTTTCAGTTCATGCGTCCAAGAAAAAAACATTTTCACATGACTTGCACCCGTCGGGCGCCTGGCTGGTGGCTCCGGGTGCTCTGCACTGGTGAAGCCATTTAGATCACCAGAGAGGAGGTGTGAAAGCCTATCCTCTGCTCTCGGCATCCGCTCGCACCCACCCACCGGCGCAGAGCAGAGCAGGCAGCAGAGGCACGTCCCTGCACAGGGACCCGTGCCAGGAGGCTCCGGGCAGCCTGTGCCGGAGCAGCGACATCCCGGGAACGTGGGCACCAACAGGGGCATTTATTTGTACCCTGGAATGATGCAGTGGGCAAACACAGGGCGTGTGGGCAGCTGCGGGCAGAGAGGGCAGCGTTGCCTGTGCTGCCCATGCAGGCTCAGCCCCTGGCACTGGGGATGGCAGGGGCACAGATGAACCCCTGGGAGATCTAGGATTTCTAAATATATTTGGGGCGTCCACTATATACTGTGATGAGACCAGCAAACCCTGCCCGAGGCTGCGGTGCCGGGAGCAGAAATGCAGCTGGGGGTGCTGAGCTTCGGGTTCCTCTGCAGCCCCAAGGTTTGTGTGCTCCCTTCTCTTCTTGGAGGCATTGGGGCACTCTCGGGGTGGCTGTCACAGCCCCACAGCAAGGACAGAGATCCCCGTGGCTCTGTGGTGAGCACAGCACCACGGGAGGCTGTTTCCAGAGGGTCAGGTGTGTCCGGCAGGAAGGAAAACCGAGCGTGAACTCGGCGAGGGCTGCAACAAGTGCGCGGTGAGCTCTCGCGGCAGCACCCTGAGCAACGAGATAACAGCGCAGAGCCAGGCTGCCGGCACAGATAACGGGAATGGGGCTTGTCTGATGGAGAGCTATCAAAGGCCATGGCAAATGGCTCCTCTTCCTTCTCTTCTCCTTGGCAGAAAGGACGAGGAGAGCCTGGATCGGGAGTAAATGAAATTAGTGTCTCTCAGCCCTCTGCTTCTCTGGTATTTTTTGCCATTATGAATATACAAAGATGCCATTTCAAGCGCAGTTCTGTGGATGTCACAGTGTCGCAGACATTTCCTTCTGTACATTTTTAACTTCTCCTTCCCTGAGGGATGTGGTAGCAGGATTTAGGGCTGAGGAGCCCAGGCTGCGCCGAGTCAGCTGAATGTGCTCCCTTGGCATCCAGTACGGCAGCAGAGATCTTGGAACAGCAAACCATGTTAAAAGGGAAGTGTGTGAGCCATCCTTTTGGAAGTCAGGTGGTGCTGAATTTGGAAGTTCACGGATAGTAAGCAATGCATGAGGCAGAGGGGTGTCAGGGCATTGCTGGACAGGTAACGTGGGCATCAAAATGGGCTGGTGTGAGCATGGCCCATCCTGTCAGCGGGCAGGGATGTTCCGTGGGTGTTCCAGGTCAGTGCCCAGTGCTGGGGTGCTTTGTTATCCCATTTTCTGCAGGGAGTTGGGTTTTTTTAATGAAATGGGCTTTGTCTGATTAAATAACACACAGCTTTTGATGTAGACTACAAGCAGCCTCAGAAATCTGTGTATTTTCCATTCTCTGTCACTGTGATGAGCGCAGCTGCTTCCAGTGGGCTTTGGGAACAAAAAAAACCCCGAAACCAGAGTAACCTTCTGTGAGCAATCCGAAAGTTATTTACTTGATGCGATTTTATTTTTCAAATATTTGAAAGTGGTTACTGAGCAGTGAAATAGGCTCCAAGGAAATCCTGTTACAAAACACAGGCTCTATTTTAATTAGCATGACGTGAGTGACACGGCTGGAACCGGGGCTGCCACCGAGTGCATCTTTCAGGAGCTCGGAGATGTCTGTAGGAAACACGGCATGAGCACTGGCTTTCCAATTTTCCAGTCCATCAGGATGGATTTACACTCTTGTCAGGGGGATGAAATTGCTGGATTTGGCTTTGAGAGTTGTGTGTCTTTAACCACTTGGTTTGCCGGGCACAGGGTGCTCTGGAAGGTGGGGATTTGCTCATCCCTGCTCTGGTCCCAGTCACAGGAGGGGTAGGGGGACACCAGCACCCCAATAGCACCCAGCCCCCTGCCCCTGTCAGGGCTGGAGGGGGGTGAGCACCAGGATGAGCCACACTGGAGGTGCTTAGGGCAGCACCCAGCTGTGGTGGGGCAGAATGTGGGGCCCAAAGCCAACGCTGCCAGCAGAAACCTCGGGGTGCAGCTGGTGCCAGCCCCTGGGGGTGGGGAAGGGGAGCTGCCATCCCCCAGCTGGTGCACCCCAAAGCAGGGAGGCAAAGGGCAGAGTGAGGAAGGCTCATGAGGCGAGAGAGGGTTTGGCATCGCTGCTGCCCTTCACTGCTGCGTCCCACGGCTCTCCAGAGCCCTTCCCAAAAGGTTCTGCTTTGCGAGATGGCTTTTCCTGCTGCTGCACGAGTGAGTGGTGCTGGATTGATGGGATGCAGGGAGCAGATCCGCCCGGTGCAAGTGCCTCGGCTGCTCACCCTGCAGCCCCGCCGCAGCGTCAGGGAGCTCAGACTGCAGGAACCAGGAGGAAGGGAAGGAGAAGGGCTCTGCAGCAGGAACCCTTCCTGCTGAGGTGCTCGGGTGGGGGGAAGGTGTCCTTCATTCCAGGGGACAGGCTGCCAGCTCCTGGCTGTCTGTCTCCTTTCACAGCTTGTTAACCGACAAGTTGTTAAGGATGTTCTTGCTCTGTCCCTCGGGGCCGGTCCCGCTCTATTCCGCATCCTGCTCCTATCCACATCCTGCTCTACCCACGGATAAAAATACCTGCACAATGGAAACGGCAGCCAGAGAGAGGAGCGAGAATCTGCGAGAGGAGCAGCCCTGCAGACACCAAGGTCACTGAAGGAGGAGGAGGAGGAGGAGGTGCTGCAGGTGCCCGTGGTGCGGCCCAGGGTGAGGCAGCTGTGCCCCTGCAGCCCGTGGGGATCCAAGGGGAAGCAGAGATCCACCTGCAGTCCATGGAGTCCAGTGCTGGAGCAGGATCCTGGCAGGATTTTTGTGAGCCCACGCTGGAGCAGGCTTGCTGGCAGGACTCATGACCCTATGGAAGGGATCCAGGCTGGAGCATCCTATTCCTGAAGGACTGACCCTGTGGAAGCGACCCACACTGAAATCCATGGAAGACTGCAGCCTGTGGGAAGGACTCAGGTTGGGAAGTTCACAGAGGAATGTCTCCCGTGGGAGTGATGGAGCAGCTTTGGTGGGCACCCAGCATCCAGCCAGTGTCAACCCAGCACACCCACAGGGTCAGCTGTGCTGCTGGCAAGAGAGGAGGAACAAATGAACCTCTGCTGCTCAGCTCTGTTATGTCGCAGACTTCATCCATAAGGATTTCCAAAATCAGAGGAGAACCCTGGAGCTGGGCAGCTGGAGGAGCCAACAGGAGCCTGGGACTGAAGGGGCAAAGCTGGGAGCAAGGGAGGCTCACCTTCCATCCCGGAGAGGGACGTGCTGTGGGCTTCCAGCACAGCCCGTGGTGTTGGCTCAGAACCAAGTGCAAGTGTTGGTTATCTCTGACTTGGATCTACAACCGTGGTCCCTGTTGCTGGGGGATGCTTGAGCAGCCACGGTCGGTGCCACGACCTGGGACAGCCCCAGGACCCCCCAAAAACCAGGGGATGTCAAGGGGGAGCTGCCAGGAGCTGTGAAAGTGGAGGCTGTGGCTGGCAGTTCCTCCAGCACTGTGGAGAAGACACCATTCCTGCCCCAGTGTCTTTGTTGGATGACAGGGATGTGAGATAAGGAGCCCTTTGAAGAGTGCTGCTGGGAGGTAGTGTCACACTGCCACAGCTGCGGGAACCTCATGGAGCTTTAATCAGGGATCCAGCCCCATATCCTGGTCCTGGGGAGCGAGCAGGGGCACCTGGATCTGGCCCCCCTGGGATGGGGACCATTTGCTGCAGTGCTCTGCCCCGTGGTGGCAGAGGAGGTAACGCTGTCCCCAGCCAGGGGGAATGGTGTTCCCGGGGTGCTGAGGAGCTGATTTCCCCTTTGTTCCCTCTTTTTGCTTGCTGGAGCTCTCAGCAGTGGTGCAGCTGCGGCTGGCCCGCTCCCAGAGCACAGCTCCGACTCAGACATCTCTCTTTTATTCATTTTTCCTCCTTCTCCTCACTCTGGGAAGAGGCCAGAGCAGCAGCTGACCAGCCCCGAGTGCTGGCTGAGCCTGGAGCTTTCCTGATGCACAGTGAGGAGGCTCTGCCTGGATTCCCAGCCCTGCATTGAGCAAAGCACGGATTTGTCCAGACCTATCCCCCTTTTCCTGGCCCCGGGACTGACTGCAGGAGGTGTTCAACCCCCAGAGAGCCCAGGAGGCCGGGCAGGGGCTTGGCTCTGTGCCCTCTCCACAGGGGTGAGGGCAAGGCGTTGGCACCCCAGGCCAGATGGCTGCAGCAGGAAGGTGCAAGGAGCCCTCATGGAAGCGCAGTCCGAGCTGCTGGCAGTGCGGAGGGATCGGATGAGCAGCCTGGCCACTCAGCCCGGCTCTGGAGGCACTGTTCCAAGTGCAAAGCTTTAGTCTAGGAAGGCAATTCGGTGCCAAAACGCAAAGGCATCCAAAAAAACTCGAGCACGACAGAAGGGATAGCTGTGGGACGGATCCCAGAGCGGCGTCATCTGCTCGGCAAGGAGGAGTCTCACGTCTCAGCCCGTCTCTCTCTGTCTTGCACACTGGGCTGGGATGTGCCAAATCCAGGAGCTGAGGGGCCAGGAACACCCCAGGGAGGGCGGCTCTGCAGGGGGACCCCCGGGAGGGGACAACAAACGTGGTCCCCGGGGGACATTCGATGATGTGCTGGGCAAAGGAACCACTGCAGGGACCTGGCGCTGCCGTGAGGGGCTGGGGCACAGCAGGAAGGAGGGGACAGCGTGGGGGGAGTGAGGGAATGTTCTGGAAAGCGGTCATTCCAGGGCAACCTCCGAGCGAGTGGGAACGGCTTTATATATTTAAAATTCAAGAGAGAATCTCCATCTGACGTTTTAGGGTGGATTAATGGAGCATGGCAACATTTAGTGGATGAGATGCTTCATCTCGGGCAGAGTGGTGGCTGGGGGACAGTGCTGAGGACATCACTGCTGATGTCCCCTCTGCCACCCTGCATCTCTTCCATGATGATGGGGCCGCACAGGAACGGGGCTTGCATCTCCTGATGCTGATTTAAATGCAATTCCAGTTAAAAAAAAAAAAAAAAAAAAAAAAAAAANAAAGCTATTCCTGACAGTCCTGAACTTCCATTTTCAATGACACCAAGTCACTAAATTGACCGGGCACTCTGCCACGAGCCCCAAGAGCTCCCAGTGCTCCCAGTAAACCAGCACATCCCCGCCCAACCACAGGACTCCTGCAGACACAGCTTGGCAAATTCCTCTTGGACACATCCAACGCCATCCTTGGAGAGCTCAGATTCTTCCCAGCACTGTCGGGGTTAATCAGTTCTGGTGCAAAGGGGTCAGATCCTGGAGCAACACTGCCCAAAGCAGCCACCCACTGCAAGGCCACCCCAAAATCCACGGTCCCGAGGCGAGGAAAGGCTCCGTTTGCAGGGCACACAGCCCCCACCAGACAATGTGCCTGCCTTCACTCCTTATCCATCCACATTATCCACGCAGCAGTTTTTAAATTGCTGCTGGACACTATATTTACATAAATATGTGAGCCAATGAGGTCTAAAACCCTGGTGAGCCCTAAACGGTGAATTAGGTCTTTGGAAAGAGGATTTTCTCAATTTACTGCGAGTGCAAATCAACGGAACAGAATTTACAAACCCGTCAAAAAGCGAGGTGACAGTTTGGAATTAATCCTCTGCCCCAGGCACAGGATGTACCTCCACAAACATCTCCCAGCATAAATATATTTGAGGAATAGTGGAGGAAAACGTAACTCCTAATGCCTGAGCACGCTGGCGGCGGCGGCAGCGGGAGATGAATGGAGTTAATGTCATCGGGAAGGTGCTGCCGCCTCCTGCTTTATTTTTATCCAAGACTCAGTGCCCAGCCTGCGCTGAGATATTGCAGTTTGTCTTTGTGCCAGAATTTCCCCCGAAGAAAATCTCCCCGATAATCGCTCTTTCTCATCTCTTCCTTTTTAGAAAAAGAAAGAATAACTGAATTCAGTTCCTCCGCGCCCCTCGCTGCTTGGAGCAGCCCCACAAGGCTGCGTGTCCTGGGGGTGAGGATGAGCGCCTGTGTCCCCTCTGGCTCGGATGTGGTTGGGGGGCACAGATTTGGGACAATAACTGGCACCCTCGGGGCCTTTTGGGCGCTGATGGGTGCAGGGGTCAGGGATGTCCTCAGGTAGAGTGGGATGCTCCCGGTGCCACCGTCCTCTCCTGGGGGAAGCCGAGCTCTCTGGCACCTGCTGGGCCCCGGCGCTGCTTCTTCCTTAAAGACCGAACACAAACCCGCGTCCAAACCCAGCGCAGCATCCTAAAGGCTCGAGGATTCCCGATTCCTGCTTCTCCCGGGCGCTCGGGTGCGCGGCTCCCGCAGCAGGAATCGGTGCAGACGCCTGGCGAGGGACTGGGGCTGCTCTCCTGTCCCTTGAGGGGTTCAGAGCCGCCGCGGAGATGAAATCAGTGAGGCAATAACAAGTAAAAGCCAAACTTCTCAAGCTTTCTAATCGTAACTAGAAAGGCTCCTTTTCAGCTTTTGTTTCCAGCTCACAGAGGAGCCCGTGGCTGCCAGCGGCGAGATGGCTGGCTTTGTTGTGGAGATGACTGTGAAGGACACAGGCTGTGTTCCCATTTAGGAATGCATTGAGGCTTTCTTGGAATTCATTAGGAAAGGTAGGGAGGGAAGGGTGCAGCAGAACGGGAGTCCTTGCCGCTGCAGCCCGCTCCCCAGGGGGGAGAGCTTTTCAGTTTTTCCACTGCGAAACGTCTTTTACAACATCTGAATTCGAAAGCGGTTCCATCCCTCTCTCCAGCGGGGCTCATCTGCAGCCTCTCGGGAAGGGGAAGGTGCCCGCCCCTGGGCTGCTGTCCCAGCAGGACCCCCACATCTCCTCTCTCGCACCCATCTCACGTACCCAGAGCAGCTGTGCAGGAGCTCAGCGTGGAATCCTGGAATGGTTTGGGTTGGAAGGCACCTTAAAGCCAATTTTTTTCCATGGGCAGGGACACTTCCCACTATCCCAGGCTGCTCCAAGCCCCGTCCAACCTGGCCTTGGACACTTCCAGGGATCCAGGAGCAGCCACAGCTTCTCTGGGCACCCTGTGTCAGGGCCTCCCCACCCTCACAGGGAACAATTCCTTACCAATATCACCTCCAACCCTGCCCTCTAGCAGTGGGAAGCCATTCCCTGTGTCCTGTCGCTCCATCCCTTGTCCAAAGTCCTTCTCCATCTCTCCTGGAGCCCCTTTAGGCCCTGGAAGGGGCTCTGAGGTCTCCTTCTCTTCTCCAGGTGAGCACGCCCAGCTCTCCCAGCCCGGCGTGCCGTGTGGGGATGCGGCACAGGGCGATCGTGACTCACTGTCCTCACGGGCACATTGTCACCCAAGGGCACACACTGAATTGAGTCACACAAACACCGTCTCCTTCAGTGGCTCGGGTGTCCGCTCGAGCTTCCATGGGGGAGGGCTGGATTTTTCCACATTTCCGCTCCCCGTGCACCGAGCTGGCCTCAGGAACAAAGTCCTTCTTCATTTATACAGCGTCACACCCCGGATCCAAACACGAAGCCTCAGCGAGGGGCAGGAGCAGAGTCAGGGTCACCTCAAACAGGGGGTCAGCTCTGAAAATTCCTCCCTCCGTCCCCCAGCACCATCCCCAGCTACAGCCCCGAGCTTTCTCTCGCGGAAAACGTGTCACACGTTCATGCTGACCTCCTGCTGCTCCCCCCGCTCCCAGGAAATCAGCTGGTGTGTTTATCCCGAGCCAACAGCGCCAGCCTGGGGCCTCCTGCCTTCATCCAGCTGCTGCTGTGGGCTCTGCTGCCCCTCTGGGGTCCGTGCCAAGCACCCAGAGCAGGATGTGACCATCCCTTCAGGGCGATGTCCAGGGAGGTGCTGAAGCTCGGGGTGGTGGCACAGCCCAGGAACCCTTCAGCCCGATCCCTGAGCGCTCAGCACCGTGTGTCAGAAAGGCAGTGCTTAAACCCCGATTTATGTCTCGGATGTGCCTGTTTTAATCACACTACACCGCTATCAAAAGGACATTAAAAATTACGATTACCCTCCAGGAACATAAACAATAGCAGCAGTGACAAAGCCCTTATCCCAGGCGGGTTTGTATAATTGGCCCATTCATTACCTGCTGGGCAGAAGAGCCAGATCCTTCCTTTCCTCCTTTCCCCATCACCGGGGTGGGTCAAAAATAAAATCAGCAGGAAACTTGCCCAGCTGGCAGCGACAGGAGAGCAAAGAGCTGCCCAGGAGAAAAGGCAATGCTCTGCTCCTCAAAGCACCCTCCTGAGGCAGAGCTGGGCATCCAAACCAGCCTCCAGGGCTGGGGTTTAAGGGCTTTCTCTAAACTCAACCCAGCCGTGGTTCATGAACAGCCAGCCCATCACTTCCAGTCCGATTTTGATGCTTAAGGGATTTTTGGGGGTAGAGGAAGGTGACATTGCCTAGTGCCTTACAAGGGAGATGCCTTTCCATCTTGCAGCTGTTCCCAAGGTGAAGACGGTGGCAGCAACGCCCCATGGGCACAGGGGAAGGTGACACATCCCCACCAGGGCAGGTGACACAGGTGGGACATTGCCCGCAGAGCAGGTCTCTCTGCTGGCCACCGAGTCCTCTTTCCTTGTTAATGATACATTTTTATCCCTCTATTCCTCAATTTTGGGAAATCCCGGGATTTTGTGGGCACTGCACTGGGCACAAAGAGGGGCCTGGGTGTCCCACAGCCTGTCAGAATCGTTAGCTGGGCACAGCAGTCCTCGGCAAAGCACTGCCCTCTCTGTTCCCAGTGTTCTTGCACCCCCCCCCCCCAACAAAGTCTATCATCATCCTTCCTGATAGAATTCAGATCAATCAAACAGAATAACAGAGCAGAGGTCAAGGAAGGCTGTTCCTTCCCCAGGGAACAAGGGGCTGCTTTCATCAGAAGTACCAGGGAGCCGGTTTAATTGTTCTGAATCTGAGAAATTATGAACGTGCTTGATAATTGCGTGTCCTCCTGCACTGGAGAGGGAGGAGAGCCTCTGGATGGGAGCTCCCACCATGTGTGGAGCAGCATAAATCAGCTTTTAATGCCCCACAAACCTGGTTTTCGGGGGTTGATGGTGTGCCACCCATGCTGGACAGGGAGGAAACTTTGCCCAGCTGGTGCCCACATGGATGTGGGGGGATGCAGATAGATGGGGAAGGATGCAGGGGGATATGGAGGGATACAGCGGGACATGGAGGTGGCTGGAGCAGGGGACCCATCAGGGCTGAGCATTGCACCCAGCCCCAGGAGCAAAGCTGCTGCTCACCATGCAGGAGGAGGAGGAGGACCCTGCTTCTCTCCTGACATTCTGAGGGCTAATGAAAATATATTTGCTATCTGTATTAATTAAAATAAAGCAGCAGCAGCTCGTCGTGAGGCTCCGTGGGAGAAGCTGTACATGGGTTATCATCACCCAGCACAGCATCGTGTGGCGATGGAATTAGTTCTGCCAGGCCACCTTCAAAACACAAATCACCGATGGCTGATAGAGCTGACAATGAGTTTTACAAAAACCAGTGTCACTTGGAGCGAGGTGAGGGCTGAGCTGCACCAGCAGCACCCCAGGGTTGGGCCCAGGGTGGGCTGGGTGTTCTCAGAGTCAGGGACACAGAAGGGGGTGAAGGCTGTGCCAGCCCCAAACTGCTGCTCTGCTCCCTAGAATGATGCTGGTTTTAGTGAGAAAAAAGTTTAAAAAAGTTAAAGATTGATTTTTTTTTTTTCAGCCATATCTTTTTTGAAAAGGGTTTCCTTTCTGAAGGAGTGAGCCAGTGCAGGGACACAGCTGAGGGCTGGATGTGGGGATGTGCTGGGGGCTGCAGCTCCCATATGGAGCTGCTGGCAGGATGTGCCAGTGGGGCTGCTCTGCTGACACCCCCAAACTGACATAATGCAGCACTGAAATGCAGGTTATTGCTGTTTTTAGGAAGAAAAACCAGAGAATGGAGGAGGTGACAACCTGCACCAAGGCCAGGCTGGACAGGGCTTGGAGCAACCTGATCTGTTGAAGGTGTCCCTGCCCATGGCACAGGGTGCAACTGGATGGATTTGAGGTCCCTCCAACCCAAACCATTCTGGACCCTGTGGTTGTCTGATCACACCTGCCACTACTCCAGGCTGTGGAAGAGCATTTGGGAGCCCCATGTGCCCCACCTCTCAGCCATCCTGGACAGTTCTGAGCTGTGCCAGGGCCTGCAGGGAATGGGAACAGGAATGGGGGAACTGTGCCCCAGTTCCTGGCAGCCTCAGTGCACAGCCCGTGCCCGTGATCGATGGGGCCCGATAACTGCAATAACCACAGCCATCAGTAACCCTCCCTTTCCCTGCCTGCCCAATTGCCAACAGCAGGGCCCTTCCCGAGCTGTCAGGAATCATTAGGCACCGGAGCTGCATCCTTTCAGAGCAGGCAACAGGGTCTTTTCAAGGGCACCAGGCAGCACTAGGCAGCACCAGGCAGCACCAGGCAGCCCTGGCTCTTTCATGGTTCCTACACAGCCTCAGTGAGGGGAGAAAATGCAAAGAAAGTCATTGCCTGGGAAAAAAAAAGGATTCCCCCTGTGCAACACCTGTCCTGGCACATTGTCCGAGTTGAGCTGAGACCCCACTTGGTCCCTGGGAGGAAGAAAGGAGCCCTGCACAGCTGCTGGGAGGTGCAGGGGACTGAGGCACATGGGGGATCCCCCAGGTTGCTCATCCTGAGCAGCTCCAGCTCTGCTGCCTCCACCCTGTGCATGGTGTGATCCCGGGGGCTGCATCCCTGGGGTGGGAACGGCCCAGAGGAGTCCGTGGGGAGACAGAAAACACCGTGTGTCCTGTGCCAGCTGTCACCTGTGCCACCCTCACTGTTCTGAGGCACCTCTGCACCTTGGGAAGGTGGGCAGGACCCGATGGGCTTCAAATCCTGCCTTGAGATGCCCCCAGAGCAGCTTTTGGAGCACTCCAAAAAAAAAAAAAAATCTTTTGGGGTATCCCTGGCCAAACCCAGGGAGGAGAGCAGCCATGGGCAGCAGTGCTGAGGCCACGTCCTGCCCTGCTGCCACGGGGGACAAGTGACACCCCCGAGGTGCTGCCAGCCCCTGCTCCTCTCTCTGAGCCTGGACCGGCGCCATGCTGAGATTCCTGTTACATCCTACGAAAGAAGCAGAAAGAGCTGCCAAACAGATTGAGCAGAGGCAGCTCAGCTCTCCCCCAGTCGCTGCAGGGGCTGTGCTGGGAGCTCGGGCAGGATCCGAGCCCTGCCCCAGCCGGGGAGGGCCGGACTGCGATGCTCTCGGCTCACCTGCGCCTCCCCCGTCGCGTTGTCACCTCAGATTTCCAGCGCTGCAGTGGAAATCAAACCAAACCGAGCTGCAGACAGGTGGAACAGTCACATGTTCCATGGATGTGACTGCCTGGGAGTGAGCCCGTCAGTGGTGTGTGGCCGGACACAGGAACACTCAGCTGTTGTCATCAGACTAAACTTTGTCCCTCCAGGTGTTTTAGGGCTGTGTCTCCAGCGATTCCCAGTGTCCCCAGGAGCAGGGATTTTGGCTGAGCCCACTCCTGCATCCCTCCTTGGTCCCCTCCATCACCTGAGAGGCAGTGCCAGGGCAGAGCATCCCTGCTAAGCCCTTAACTGGTGCAGCACTGGCACTGAGAGGCGCTGGCATGGCAGGGACACAGCTGGGCAGAGCCAGCCGGGAGGGACACCCAGGAGTGCCCAGGAGCCTCCAGGATCTCCCCCTGGCAGCAGGAGCTGCTCTCACAGGGCTGAGCTGCTCCCAAAGAGTTAATCCCAGCACTCGCTTCTCCAGATCTGCTCCGCTGCATCTTAACAGTGATGGGAGATTAATTATTTTAGCTGCAGAGAGCTGACTAGAACGGGGTTTTGTAGCTAAATATACTCTCTCTTTAGGAACCCATTTAATTTTATGCCCTGATGTAGACGGCTGGGCTGGATGATTGGTGATGAAAGAAGGAGCTTCTCTTCCCCCTCTTCAATTTGTAGCCTGAAAAACTGCCAAAACACTCGGTTTCCTCTCCCCAGGTAGGCCCTGAGGAGTGAACATCCGAGCTGGGGAGCCCAGGAGAGGCACAGGAGGGATCTTCCTCCTCTCCTTCATCCCTCTGGCTGCCCCATTCCTGGAAGTGTCCAAGGCCAGGCTGGATGGAGCTTGGAGCAACCTGGGCTAGTGGAAGGTGTCCCTGCCCATGGCAGGGGGTGGGACGGGATGATCTTTAAAGTTCTTTCCTAATTAACTCCCCCCAAAAAAAAGGAATTCCCCTTGAACCCAGCCAGTTAATTCCTTTCAGCCGGGGAACTCCTTTTCTTACACTTGGTATCATGAAACCCCGTGATAAACTCAAATTATCACCTGCATCAAAGTTCCTCCCTCTTTCTCTCTCTCTCTCTCTCTCTCTAATGGCTTTGCTCCCCTGCTCTCTACCAGTCTGGAATATCAGGATAATTCCTGCCCCCAGGAGCTGAGGATGCAGTGGGATCCAGCTGGGACCAGTCAGCACGGGACAGGTCGTTTCACTGCCACGCTGCAAATCTCCTGATCCCTCCATAAATTGGATGAGCCTCTTTAAATCCTCTTCCTCGTTAGCTGCTGCTGCTCCTCCCTCATTCCTTCGGGAAGAAGCTGGGCAATTCCCAACTTGAGCTGGGCTCATCCCTGGGGATTTGGGTGACGCTGCAGTGAGGGGTGCCCGGGCTGGGGACACACGGGCTGTGGAGCCAGGGCACCGTGGGCAGACCCCCCAAAATCCACAGGTGCCCGTGCATGGCCAGAACAGATGCCTGGGAGTCAAAGTCTCATTGATTCCAGCTCCATGAAGCAGCAGCGGGGAGGAAAATCCATTTTCCTCCTAGCTCGGAGAAGTGTGTAATTTCCCGGCATCTGTCAGGGCTGCGCGGATCGTTAGAGCAGTTACAGCTCCTCCCGAGCACCGGGAGCGGGGCGGGGGGAGAGCTTTGCGAGTTTAATTCCCGCATTCCTCGTGGTGTCCTTGCTCCCGAGCCGAGCAAGCCAGGCACAAGCAGCGTGGGTTCTCCAGTCAGGCACAAACAGGATCGATTTGCCACTAAATCAGGTTTCCAGGAGTGTTTTGCTGTTGGAATCTTGCCCCCGCCTGCAGCAGTGCCCGTGTGGAGCCCGGACCTTCTGCTCCCACCCAGACCAGGAACCTCCTCGCCCATGGCCAGTTTGGGGGGATTCCCCCCCGTCTCAGCCCAGGGCTGGGACCAAATGTGGGTGTCTGGTGCCCACAGGCCCGTGTCCCAGCGCCGTGTCCCCTGCCAGCACAGCAGGTCCCCGAGCCCCTCGGCACAGGCAGCAGGAGCCGGTGAAACCCCTCCCTTCCACCCCTGGAAGTGCCCAGAGCCGTGTTGGACGGGGCTTGGGGCGAGTTTAGTGGCAGCCGTCCCTGTCCATGGCACGGGGTGTGGATGAGGTGATGTTTAAGGTTCCATGCAGCTCAAACCGTTCCAGGATTCGATGATTCCGTGATTCTCTGCTCTCTGCCCTCCCCAGCAGAGGCGGGGTTGCCTCTGGGCACGGGAGCTGGGTGGGCAGCGGGAGCCGAGCCTGGTCCTTCCCGGCCACGGCTCCTCGGGCTGGGCACCACTGCCAGCATCCTCACCCAGTAATGAGGGGTTTCCATGACAACCTTATTTGAGCATCTCGAGTGACACAGATGTAAATTTTAAAATGAAATATTCAGACCACAGTCCTGTGCGCATAAATAAACCTCTGCACACGGGCAATTTAACAGCATTTTAAAGCAGATCCGAAACTCCCCAGGGCTGGCGGAGTCTCTGTGGCATCGGGAAATTCATGGGAATGGAAAGAAAAGCGTCCTGACCCCTTCCTGCCCCTGGAATCCCAGCGCCCAGCTGCATCCCAGCCTGATCCAGAGCAGCATCAAATCAACAAGGTGTCGGTCCTGCCCTGCAGAGGATGCGGCACGCAGGTACAGCCCAGGAGGGACAGCCAGGGGGCCCCTGGAATGGGAGGAAAACAGCTCCAAACTTTCTTGGCCTCTGCTGCACGGTCTTCCCGAGCAAAAGCTGGGCATCTTTTTCCTCCTGGATCATCTCCCATTAATTGCTCTCTGGAACAGTCCAGGTTTTCCCGTTTCACAGGACAGACCAGAGTCCAGAGGCTCCCAGCATTTCCAGACTGTCACCAGCACTGGGCAGGACCCCGGGACGGGCACGGTTCGTTCACCTTTGTGTCACAGAGGAGAAGGGCTCTCTGTTTTCTCCGGCTGCGATGGGAATGTTCGGCTGAAATCAAATCCCTGCTCAGCCCTCCCGTCCCTGCCTCACCTTTGCCGGGAAAGCGGCGCCGAAACTCCGGGTGCCGCGGGCAGCCCCTGCTCCGGCTGCGCTTCCCGGAGCTCCCACGCGGATGACTCAGCCGGATCGGATTGCTACGGTTTTATTTGCTTAGAGGGGAAGCTGACAGGATGCTCTTGAGGAAAACTTTTTTTTTTTTCCTTTCCTGTTGGAAAAACTTAATCCGCTGAAATTGTAATTGCAGGAAAACCTGGTTTCGCATCTCCTGCGTCCGAGGCTGCATCCGCCTGTGGGAACATTTGGAGAACGAAAGATTGTTTCAGCTAAGGTTTTTCTGCTCTTCAAGATTCAAGGCCAAAAGCTTTTCAAGTCTTAAACCAAACCGATCACAGCCAAGTGTTTTGATGGATACAACCTGCTTTTTCTCAGATCCTCCTTCCCATCCAAATCCTCTGCTTTCCTCCCCGAGGGTGAAATGTGTGTTGCACACGCTGGAGGTTGGTGTGGGAAGAGGTGGGAGAGCAGGAGGTGCCCAGGCTGCCCCTTCCCACCCTGGTGATCCAGGATTACACCAGGACCTGGCCTCGACATCCCTGCTTTGTCCAAGATCTGGATCAGCCCTGGATGAACTCATCCCCAGCAGGAGTGATCCCATTCCTCCCACAGCTCCTGCCAACCCTCCTATGCCAACCACGTGGGAATGGGCATCTCCAGGAGCTCAGCTTGCACGCAAAGGGTGCTGGGCAGTGCAGGATCAATCCCAGCTTTCCATGAGGGCTTGGATGCAATGCTGGCAGCAGCTCAGGGCAGGATTAGCCCAGCCCAGCACCCATGAATCCTCCTGAGCCCATCACACCGGCAGAGCTGAACACCACCATTAATAGTGCCTGGATCAGCTTTATTCATTTCTGCTACAATCAGATCCTAAACCCTTCCAGACAGTGATTCCCGAGCTGGAGCCATCCAGCTGCACTCCCTGGGGCGAGTGCTCACGGCGATACCATCGGCATTAGTAATGGGAGCCGGGATACGGCTACTCCTGCTCCCTGCTCCGGCTCTTTCAGGAGCACAGCAGCGAAACGAGGCCTTTGTGATTATTCCAGCATCCTTTTATCAGGCATTTGCAGCTCCCTAATTCCTCTAAGCCCCTCTGACTGAGCTATCTCGGCAATCGGGTTCTCCCGGGGCTCTCCAGTCTCGGCACCTCTGGAGCAGCACACGCGCCTTGGCCACGGCTGCCCACGGGACACGGGCCTGGCTGGGGGTCCCGGGGACCCCCTCACAAGGGGAGGAAGCTGTGAGGCTGGGGAGGATGGGTTTGGTGCTGCCCGAGTGGTGCCCTGCCCGGGTTTGGTGCTGCCGTGTCTGGGCGAGAGGAGATGCTCAGGGAGCCCCTGCCCTGCCACCCCTCCTGTCCTGCTGCCTCTCCAGAGCCTGAGAGAGGCCTTGTGCCACCACGGCAACCCTGGGACGCGGCTGTGTCCCGCTGGCAGCTCCCACACACAGCCCAGGCTCGGCACCGGCGCTTCCTCCTTGGCTAAGTATAAACCGCGGGGGCTGAGGCTGGTTGGAGACATCCTCCCCGGAGCCCGGCTTCCTGCGCGGTGTTTGCACACACCCAGCACCAGGCACAGCCCAGAATACACCTGCAGACGACCTTTCGTTTCTGCCTTAAGGTCACTTTGTGCTCCAAACTGTCCCGGCCCTGCTTGGCCCGTCCCGCAGGAGCAGCCTCTGTGCCCGCGCTGCCGCCGCACAGAGCCCCCGGTGCCACGCTCGGGAATAACAAGGGCTGCAGGACTACCACGGAGGTTTCCATGGATTTGGAGACGCCTTTCCAGTGTTCCGACCCGCCTGCGGAGAGCTCCTGATCGAGATACAAGATAAACCCCTTGTGCATCTCGGTATCGCTTGTTTCCCCCAGAGCTGCTTTAGCAGATTAGATCAAGGTCAAACGCGACCATTTCTCTTCCAACAGCTCTGGATTCGTCACTTGCGCGGAGCAGGAGGGGTTTCAGCAGCTGGGGAGGGTCCTGCTCTGCCAAGCCCTGGCCCCAGCCCAGTCTCCCGTGGGGCCATGATCGCCCCAAGGGCCTTGGAGGTGGCAGAACGGCTGCTGGAATTCAGATCAGTGTGGAAAGGATCTCACCAAAGCCCCCGCCCCACCCTGTCCCTGCAAACATGGAAACCCGCTGCAATCCTTCCTTAAGGATGGGGATACTCGGTTCTGCTTCCCAAGATGGGCTCCAGGCGAGAATGAGTGGGAAGGGGGCTACACTGGGGCTGTGGGGGCTGTGGGGCAGCACATGGGGAGGGAGCAGGATCTGGCAGCTCAGGGAGGTGCTGGAGCACAGCTCGGGTTTGGGGGTGGTGATCAATCAGGAGCTGAGATCGATGATCAATTCTCTTTCTGATAACGAGGAATAAGCCCTTATTGATCCCCGGTGCTAGGTCCCTGTTCCTCCCCCTCCCCTGCTCCAGCTCGGCCGCGTTCCACCCTCGCCGCTTCCCTGGAATGCGCATTTGCCCTTTACAAACTGCGGCGTGTTTAGTGTCTCATTAAGGAGTCGCTTTACAGAGTGTTTTATTTCATGCTTTGTTAAGGACAGAATCGAGTAAATGCATCCTGGCAAAGGATCTAATAAGGAATTAGTCAGCTTTCCGAAAGCAGAAAATATGGTTTAAAGGCACAATCCATTAAGAATCGGGGTTCACACGACAAATAACCCGGGGATCCTGGGTTGGTGTTTTTGGGAACACGTCAGGTTTAAGGACTTGGGATCCTTGGCTGTCCTGCTGTGGTGTCCCACTGTGTCCCAGCATGTCCCAGCTTGTCCCAGCGTGCCCAGCTTGTCCCAGCGTGTCCCAGCGTGTCCCAGCGTGTCCCAGTGTGTCCCAGCATGTCCCATCCTGTCCTACTGGCCAGTGAGCCCCTTCCCCGTGGCTGTGCTGCCTCCCCCCTGTCCGGGACCCCCATCTTCTCCTGTCATGGGCAAAACCTTTTGCTGCACAGCCCTAAAACTCTGAGCCCTGAACTGGGAGAGCAACCACCAATTGCTCATCCCGGGCTTGGGATGCGAGAGGAAGAGGAGAGCCCAGAAAATCCCTACAAAACCTCTCAGGGAAGGAGAGCTGCCACGGGCACAGCCTGGGGGGCATTTCCCCTATCAGCCCAAGGCAGGGTGCCCATGGAGGCCGGGATCAGCCCAGGGTGGGATGGAGAGGGAAGCAGAGACATCGAGAAACAAGCAGGGGGTGTAGAAGCTCCCGGTCTCCCACCCCTTCCACCCCAGAAGTGTGGGGACATCGAGGCACCCAACCTTCCTGGGGGGAGATTATTCAGAGCCGACACCAGCGATGGTTGCAGATGATGTGTGTGAAATGTCTCCTAATGTGCTCAGGGAATCGGTGATGGATTTGCTGAGCCACTTGCTAATTAAGGAATTAATGCTTTAACTTGTGGGAAACAGCGGGAGAGGCCAGGGAGCCCTCGGGGGCCGGGACAGGTTTGCCGGTGGCTGCAGCAGGGTGGTGGCAGCGGGGTGCAGCGGCTTGGGGCAGGCACAGCTCTGTCCCCAGCTGTCCCAGGCACCAGGAGAGTGTCCTAGGACTTTCCAGGACCGAGGAGCAGCGCAGGGACAGCCAGAGATTTGGCAGCTCCATCCTTCAGGCTAATTCACAATGCCTCTCCCTGATGTGTTCCTTATCTTTGGTTCTCGCCAGAAACTGCTTCTATTTTCCAGAAGATGGAGCAAAGTCGGTTTTCAGTGCTTCTCGGTCCCTCTGCACAGGCTGCTCGTGCCATCCCTCAGCCCCCCTGGGCAGTGTCACCCTGCATTTCAGCATTCACATCCAAAAGCTCCTTTTTTTTTGTTTTTCCCCTCTTCATTCCAGTCCTACCTCAATGAGCAGAATTTGAGACAGAAATCATCGAGTTAAACGTAACCCAAGAGTTGTGCTTTTGTTTAAAAGCACACTGAGGTGAGCCGAGGTTTATCACGAACCTGCTTGGGAAGGAAGCCTGGACTGCTGCTCCACAGCTGATGTGTCCCCATCCCATGGGGAACTGGTACCGTGGTGGCCACGCGTCCTGGCTGCCACCACGGGCACCTCACAGCAGCTCCAGCTGCTTTAGGGGTCAGTCAGCACCTTGGTGTGCAGCCACAAAGGGCAGCACGAGCCTGAGCAGCCCCAGGGCCAGCAGTGGGGCTGGGGGCTTGCAGAGCCCCTGTGCCCACACAAGGACAGGGACCCTGCATTCCAGGGGATCCAAACCCTCCCAGGGGAGCTGAGGGG
The DNA here is from genome assembly GCA_013399225.1 of Rhipidura dahli. NCBI lineage: Eukaryota > Metazoa > Chordata > Aves > Passeriformes > Rhipiduridae > Rhipidura > Rhipidura dahli. Next base: position 182,827 of record VXAC01001706.1, read on the forward strand.
GCTGGAATTATGGTCTTTAAGTACCGTGCATTAAGCGCTTTCCCTGGCAACTGCTGTTTCCATGGAAAGCGTTGACTCTCGGGCTCTTGGAGCTCTTTGCGGCATCTCACGGAGCTCACGGCAAATTCCAGCCCATGGATCACAGCCCGGTCACCCCACAGTGCTGGATAAATCTGTATTTATGCAATTACCCCCTGGGCCAGAGCACTGATGGATGGCTTTGGTCACTCTCTCTTTCCTGCCCATCCCTGTTCCCAACAAATGTTGGGTTGGGTTTGCCCAGCACGACGGTGACTGAGGCGGGTGTGTTGCGCTGTGGGGGCCGGTTGTTCCTTCTTTGGGAAGTGGTGGGTGTTCCTTCAGCCACAGCTTCCCGGGGGCTGATTTCACACCAGCAGCACAACTCTAATTTCATCCCCAGCTTTGCCCAAATCCCACTTTTCCCTGTTGGTTTTTTTTTTTTCTTTTTCAGACAGCGGATCGGGGGCAGCGCTGGTGCCGGCCAGCCCGGACCCTCTCACCGCGGATGAGCCGCTGGAGAAGACGGGCGGTGGAGCTGCGGAGCTGGGGCGAGGCACGGGTTTGACTGGTGGAGCTGAGGATTTTGGGCATGTGATGGGGTCAGACCCTGGAGCCAGGCAGCTGGGGAAGGGCACTGCCCTCAACCTGCTGCCGGCCCCGGAGGATGGTGCCGCATCGGTGGACGAGACCACGCCGCTACTGCAGAGCCACATCCTGCCTACGGCCACCGCTGCCCCCAGACCCGATGCCAAACAAACTTCCCCTGTTAAGAAAAAGCCACCGACTCTAAAGCAAGTAAATACAGGAAGGAAGCACCCAAGGCTGAAGCCCACCCTGGCAGGGCCCCCCGGCGCTGCCTCCCCGGCCAGCTCACGGAGCTCCAGGCTCCCCACGGCCGCCCCGGAGCTGCGGGTGCCGGCAGAGGACACGGAGCGGAGCCCCCCCGAGCTGCCCTGGGGGGACCAGGTCACCACCAGCCGCCCCACGCTGCAGATGTCCCCTTCCATGCTGCCCCCAGCGCTGCCCCGGCCCTTCTCGGACAGCACGGGAGATGCTGGAGAGGCTCCGACCGCTGCTCCTGCTGGCGCTGCCGTTATCCCGACAAACAGCACGGACAGGGACCCGCGCGGCTCCGCGTCGGAGGAAAGCCAGGAAACCACCACGTCCACCATCGTCACCACCACCGTCACCACCACGGAGCCCACCCCCGGTGAGCTGAGCTGAGCACGGGGCTATGGCGCTGCTGGGGAGCACGGCTGAGTTTAGGCAGCCCCCCAAAATGAGGTCGCCACCCGGGTTTGGGGGCTGCCTAAAATCTGCTCTTCGTGCGCTTCATGATTGGAGGGATGAAATATTTCTCCAGTGAGGAAAGGTTGGGACAGATGGGAGAAGATTCCAGGGAGAGCTTGGAGCCCCTTCTGGTTCCTAAAGGGGTTTCAAGAGAGCTCAAAAGGGACTTTGGACAAGGGCCTGAAGTGACACGACAAGGGGGAATGGCTTTTCACTGCCAGAGGGCGGGGTTAGATGGGATGTTGGGAAGAAATTCTTCCCTGTGAGGATAGAAAAATTCTTCCCTGTGAGGGTGGGGAGGCCCTGGCACAGGGTGCCCAGAGAAGCTGTGGCTGCCCCTGGATCCCTGGAAGTGTCCAAGGCCAGGTTGGATGGGGCTTGGAGCAACCTGGGACAGTGGGAAGTGTGCCTGCCATGGCCAGGGGTGGAAAAAACCGGGCTTTAATGTCCCTTCCAACCCAAACCACCCTGTGATTCTGTGAATCCATGGTATCACCGACGGAGCAGGGACCAGGGTCCTGGGTTTTGGGGTGTGGGAGAAAAGTGCCAGGTGACTGTCCCTCGGTGTGACCCTGCTGTGTGTCCCCCCCAGTGCTCTGCAGCATGAGCTTCCACGACCCCGAGGGCTACATCGACTCCACGGATTACCCCCCACTGCCCCTGCACGGGTACCTGCAGTGCACCTACAACGTCACTGTCTACACCGGCTACGGCGTCGAGCTCCAGGTAAGCCGTGCCTTGCGGGGGGGACCCCGCAGCCACACACCCCTGGTGTGTGAAAATGATGCCAAGCCTTGGGCATCTCTGCCCACCTGATGAAATACCCGCTATCCAGGGAAAAAATAGATTTTTTTCCTGAGCTCTTGTGATAAATGGACTCTGTGACGGAGCTGGAACATCCTGAATGTCAGTGATGATCAAACCCTTTAAATGTCACGCAATTAATTCAACCAAGAGGTGCTGGCAGCGGGTTCTGAAAATGGCATTTGATGGGAAGGGGCCACCAGCCCCCTGCCCTCTGCACCCCTCATTTGCTGGGAGGAGTTTGGGTGGCCCTGAGGGTGCAGGAAGCCCAGGAGGTTCCCTCTCTGGTGGGTGCAGGTGCTCAGCAAACACCCACCCCTCAGAGCAGGGGGTCTCACCCATGCTGATGGGCACCCCAAAATGAGCATCCCTCAGCCTGGCGAGGCTGCCAGCAGGGCAGGGGCCTCTGCACATTCCAAACCCTCTCTGGATGCGGAGATTGCAGGATGTCTGTGCTCCCTGAAATCCTTTCTTGTGTTTTCTCCTGCATCCCGTGAAAGTCCCTTCACTTTGAATTTGTGTAAAGCAAAGTCCACATTAAAAGGAGCAGGAGTTCCAGCGGGGTTGTCCCCACTGTCCCCCCGGTGGGCACAAGCAGGGGCTGGCCCCCAGGACACGAGGCTGCTGTTGGCTGGCAGCCCTGGTGGGGTGGTTACCCTGGGAGCAGGTTGAGCACTGGAGAGTCTGAGCAGCTCAGTCACTTTTCCAAGGCAGTGGAAAAGTAGCTGGACACAGCAACTGTCTCCTCAGATCCACGGGGTGCTAAAGACAGGCTGCTCTGCTGTAAATTCGCCTCTGTCCATAATCCATCAGGTGACACCACTCCTGACCTCACTCCTTTGCAAGCTGAGGTTTTAATGGAGCATAAAATTGGCCTCTCCACCCCCCCAAGCTTTGCATTTCGCTTTGCTGATGCTTCAGAGCGTTTCAGACAAATTAAATCACAACAGCAGGTCGGTGCTGGTGGAGCACGGCCTCATCTGCAGCTGGCAGTGCCCTGTGCTGCAGCACCACAGGCTCGGGGCTCCGAGGTGAATTCCAAAGGGAAGGCTCTGGATAACCTGTGGTGTGGGGTTTGGGGTCCCATCGGAGGGGTTTGGATTTGATTCCCAGCTCCTCTAGCAGGGAAGTGCTGCCTCCTACCCTGGGAATCTCATTAAAGGCATCTGCAAGAGCAAAGAGAAGCCCCTGGGATAGGAACCCCTGCATGGGCAGTCACCTCTCACTGCACGGGTTGTGGGACAGCCTGGCCGTGGCAGAAGTGCCTGTGGCCTTCCCAAAGCTGCTCCTGCATGCACTGGGAGCCATGCAGGAGGACACAGGGACCCTCCACTTCCTTTGGAGCCAGACCCTCACTCACTGCAGGGAAATCTGCCCAGGGGGAGGATTGGACGCAAAGCCTGGATGTCAGGCATGGTCCTGGGAAAGGCTGGGAGCTGCTCCGGGCTGTGTGAGAGCTCAGGGTCCCTGCTCAGCTTACTGCCCCTCCATGCACCCCTCACAGTGTCACAGGGAGAGCCGTGTCCCTGCCTGTGCCACGGCAGCCCTGGGAGCTGGGAGCAGCCAGCTCTCGGAATGCTTCGCGAAATTCTGTTTATTTTTAAAATTCTTGAATCTTCTTGGCAGGAAATAGAATTTCCCTAAAGAGGCTTTCCAGTGGGTGAGCGAGGCTGGCAGCCTGACTTGAGGATCCCTCCTGCTTTCCCCAGGCTCTGGAGGAGCTGCTGCCGGTGCAGGCTGTGATTGAAGTCAGAGCCCGTGCTCCCAGCCCCTCGCAGGAGCTCACACATATGGTCCCTCTCGCCAGGCTGACGGTCCCTGGCACGGGGCCATGGCAGATTCTGCACTCCCTGGTTACTCTGGGCTCCTCTGGGAATGCCAGCCTGGTGCTGGCACAGGGAATGGCTCTTGCTGTGACACCCTGCTCCGCAAGGCTTCACCGAGGGTAGCTGGTGGTGGAGCTGACTGTGGGGGGGTGTGTGTGTCCTGAGGCATCCAGCTCTGATCCACAGCCTCCTCCCTTCCACAGAGCTCTGCCTGCTCCAGCTGCTCCCCTGAATTCCTTTCCTGATTCCTCGGAGTGAGTTGGCTCCGTGTTGTGTGCGTGGTGCCACCATCAGTGGAGGGAGCCAGCTGGGAAACAGGTTTGGCTTGGAGAGATGGCAGAAAAAAATCTGCCAGAAACCACCTTGGAAAAATCTTTGCAGGGATCCAGACCCAGCTGGGGAAGCAAAGCTCTGTCCCAGTGGGAGCTGGGGGAAATTGTTGGTGTTTTATGGAGCCCACTTAGGTCCCTGGACTCCAAAAAATTCTCCCAAATAACACTTAATTCATCCCATTTATTAATAATTAGATCTGGGCCATCTCAGCAGCCACAGTGTGTGCTGGTCATGCTGGGGAGACACTTTTTGGGACAACATCTGGAAAACAAAAAATGACGCAGGGCAACTTGGGGACAAGAACTGCATTTGACCTGTGCAATGCTGACCACTCTTTTCCCTGCCAGGACCCAGCACCCTGCTGCAAAATAAGGCACAATCAGCTCCTCTTGGATTGAAACACAGGCTGGGGTGAACCCAGGCACGCTCTGAAGCAGCCTGGGGATGTTAATCCAGCTTTGCAGCGAGGAATGGGCTTTTCTGGGGATTTTCCTTTGGGAGCAGGCTCAGGATGCCAAGGGTGGCTCCGTGCAGAGCCCCTGGAGCCGGGCACATCCCGGCCCTGTGTGCCAGGGGGAGGTGGGCACCGTGGTGACAAGAGCCACGAATCCCTCCAGTCACAACATCGTCGGGAGCGCGCCCAATCACGGCTGGGCTGGTTGCTAAATATAGAGCCCCGGGCCTCGCACACTCAGGGAAACAAACGGTCTGATGAGCATCTTTCTGCCGAAATGCGAGCCCATTTATTAAGCTAAATGGACGTGAAATGTAAATGTGAGGTTACTGCTCAGCTATTTCCAAATAATAATTAAAGCCTTTTTGGAACTACTCATTAGATGCACTCGCTGTGTGGCTCCCCAGTGGGGTGAGGGATCCTGGGGAGGATTCCTGGAGCACGGGGTGGGTGCTGAGCACCAAACCCTGAGGGGTGTCCTGGTTTGGTGGCAGCACTGTGCTGTGTGCGGGTCTGTGACTGCCGGGGCCACCACCCTGCCCTGACAGCTCACAGTGTCACTGTCACTACACAGATGGGTAGAAAAACCACCCCAAGGCCAGGGTCAGGTATCAATGGGGGCAAAGCCGATTTAATGTTTTTTTCCCCCAGGCTATTATATGTTAGTTCCTAAAAAGTGTGTTAAATGGCATAAGGTAATTGGTCCTCTGGCCATGCACCCCTTGAGGGGATTGGCCAAATTCTAAGACGTCCATTCCCAAATATTTTGCTGGTTAGAGCCATAACAATCCATCAAAACAACCTGCAGGTGCGAGTGCTTACAAAAATGGTAACTTCGTTTTAGACAGCTTGCATGGGAAAGCCAGAGCTCTCACAAAATGCTGCAGAGAGCTGAAGAAATTCCCTGCTGAAGCTTTTCCACACTCACAGGGCTCTGCTCCCCCCCCACAGGTGAAGAGCGTGAACCTGTCGGACGGGGAGGTGCTGTCCATCCGCGGCGTGGACGGCGACTCCCTGGTGGTCTTGGCCAACCAGACGCTGCTGGTGGAGGGCCAGGTGATCCGCAGCCCCACCAACACCATCTCCGTCTACTTCCGCACCTTCCAGGACGACGTGGTGGGGACCTTCCAGCTCCACTACCAGGGTGGGTGTGTCCCTGACATGGGTGGGAGGACAGTGGGCTGTGCCCCCACGGAGCAGCCACACTCCTGTTTCACCCTCTGCCCGTGCCCAGAGCATCGGCTGGGGCGGGTCAGGGTGTTGTGCCCAGGGTGGAGGGTTCAATGTGCCCAGATGTCCCCAAACCTGGTGCTGGCTGTGCCTCTCACACCCGCCTTGCCCCGTTCCTATCCCCGTGCAGCAGCTCCTCCTGCACACACTCACACACTGCCAGGCTATTTTTTACCTCGAAGAGCTGTAAAAAATAAATGAGTTCCAGCAAATTATTTTTAAAATAGAAACTGGGTCTGGGCAAGAGCCGTAACAGGTGGGGAAGCAGCAGCAGTTGGGGGGGTTGGTGGTGCTCTGCCATTGGTCTGTGTGACATGTGGGCACATCCAGCACGTCCCCATGGGGCGGCTGGGAGCAGCTGAGCCCTGAGCTCCCGACGTGTGCCTGTTCCAGTGTTTATGCTGAGCTGCAACTTCCCACGGAGACCTGACTTTGGGGATGTGACGGTGATGGATCTGCACTCGGGTGGCGTTGCTCACTTCCACTGCCACCTGGGCTACGAGCTGCAGGGCCCCCGCATGCTGACCTGCATCAACGCCTCCCGGCCGCACTGGAGCAGCCCCGAGCCCATCTGCTCAGGTACCTGCACATCCCAGCCCCAGGGATATGGAGAACTGGGCTCTGCTGAGGAAAACATGAGTCCCTTTCTTTGCCCCATGAGACGGATGTGGTCCTGGGAGGGGGTGAGAGTGATGTCCAATCCTGCACAGAGCACTGAGGTGGCCAGGCAGTGACAGCAGAATCTGTCCCCTCGTTAGGTAGCAGAGGCAAAGGAAATTAAGATTTTATGTGTGTTTGTGAGTATAAATATGTATTTGTGAGGATAAATACGTGCAGGCAGAGAAAAGCAGAGCCAGGCAAGAGGTTTGTGCACTGGGGACTCTGAGGAGAGCCGGGCAGAGGGGAGCACAGATGCCACTGTCCCCGTGGCCATCCCAGCGGGGCCATGCTCTGTGTTGCAGCTCCCTGTGGAGGGACAGTCCACAATGCCACCATCGGCCGCGTGCTGTCCCCCAGCTACAGCGGGAACCAGTCTGGCAGCATGTACTGCGTGTGGGCCATCGGGGCCCCCCCGGGCCAGAAGCTGCACCTGCACTTCGAGAAGCTCCTGCTGACTGAGAAGGACAGGTGAGGTTCCAGGAGCCTTTTCCCCACAGCCCTGGGACTGCAGAGAGCTTCCAGGGGTCTTCCTGTGCATAGGGTGAGGAGCAGGGCCTTTTGCTGGGCACTAAATACAGAAAAATTTAAATATTTGGCTTGAAAAAGCCCTCTAATGTCATTGAGTTCAACTGTTCCCCAGCACTGCTGAGGCCACCACTAAACCATGTCTCCAAGTGCCACATTTACATGGTTGTTAAACCTCTCCAGGGATGGTGACTCCACCACTGCCCTTGGCAGCTGTTTCTATGCTTGACAGCCCTTTTGGGGAACAAATTTTCCCTGATATCCAGTCTAAACCTCCCCTGACAAAAGCTGCTTTCTCGTGTCCTGTCCTTTGTTCCCTGGGAGCAGAGCCCGACCTCCCCCAGCTGCCTCCTCCTGTCAGGGAGTTGTGCAGAGCCAGCAGGTCCCTCCTGAGCCTCCTTTTCTCCAGGCTAAGCCCCCTTCCCAGCTCCCTCAGCCACTCCTCCTGCTCCAGAACTTCCCCAGCTCTATTCCCTTCCCTGGACACTCTCCAGCCCCTCCTGGTCTGTCTTGGAGAGAAGGACCCAGAATATACCAAATTTTGGAAGCTCCCAGCTGATCCCAGATGCTCGACCTCGCCCCCCTTGTGTCCGGGTGGGACTCAGGGCTCTGTCCCGAGTGCCATTCCCCGTTGCCCTGCAGGATGGTGGTGTACAGCGGGGACACCAACAGCTCGGCCGTGCTCTACGACTCCCTGCGCGCCGACAGCGTCCCCTTCGAGGGCGTCATCAGCGACGGCTCCTCCATCAGGATCGAATTCCTCGCCGAGGAGCCCGCGGCCGCCACCGCCTTCAACATCCGCTTCGAAGGTGCTGTGTCCCCGTGGTGGGGCACCAGGGCAGTGCCTGGCTCAGCCAGGACACCCAGCCCCGGGGAGCAGCTGTGGCTGCAGGGAGGGTCCCGGCTGTCCCCAGCATGGGCAGTCCTGGCGCTCCTCTGTAGCTCCCGTTGGCATTTCAGTGAATACCACTGCAGGATCGTTGCCACAGGGGTCCTGTGGCCCTGAGCAGGCTCAGTAACTCACAGCAATCCCAGGGTGGGTGGCTTGGCATGCCCAGCTTGGGGAACACTGCCCGGCACATCCCTAGAGCTGACCCATCATGGGAGTGGGGTTTGGTTAGGCCTGCACGTCTCAGATAAATTGTTGTTAATCCTAATTGCTTGTGAAACACTCCATGGGAGAGGTTATCCATGCAGGTGGGGATGCAGGGGTAACGTTCTTGTGGGGACAGCAGCAGGGCCTGGGGGTCACCCAGGGAAGTTCAGGCAGCAGGGAGGAGCTCCACGTCCCTGCAGCTAACGGGGTTCTCTTCCAGCCTTCGAGCGCGGCCACTGCTACGAGCCCTACATCCAGAATGGCAACTTCACCACCTCCGACCCCACCTACAACCTGGGCACCACCGTGGAGTTCACCTGCGACCCTGGGCACTCCCTGGAGCAGGGCCCCGCCATCATCGAGTGCATCAACATGCGGGACCCCTACTGGAATGACACGGAGCCGCTGTGCCGAGGTCAGTCCTGCCTGCGGGCCAGGCTGGCTGTGGGGTGAGCACCCCTGGGCCCCCGCTGAGCCCTGACCACCCCTTGCCCCCACAGCCACGTGTGGGGGGGAGCTGACTGCCGTGGCCGGGGTGATCCTGTCCCCCAACTGGCCGGAGCCCTACACGGAGGGGGAGGATTGCATCTGGAGGATCCATGTGGGCGAGGAGAAGCGGCTCTTCCTGGACATCCAGCTGTGAGTAGCCCAGGATCCCCGTGTCTGTCTCTGCCCTGCTTTGCTGCAGTATCCCGCTCCCCTCGCCCCAGGGATCTGCGCCACAATGGAATCACAGAATCCCAGGACCCAGGTTTGGGTTGGAGGGACCTTAAACCTCATCTCCCGTGGGCAGAGAGTCCACTAGCCCAGGTTGCTCTGAGCCCTGTCCAACCTGGCCTTGGACACTTCCAGAGATGGGGCAGCCACAGCTTCTCTGGGCTCCCTGTGCCCTCACAGTGAGAAGCCTTGCTATGTCCTGTTCTCCCCCTTGGAGCTTCCATAATCCCCTCTGATGCACTCGGCACCCTGGGCAGGACTGAGTGGTGCTCCCTGAGTTCAAAGCACGATTACACCATCCACAGCAGCAGTTAATTGCTGCTCCAATGGCTTTGGAATTCTCCACAGGGAGCGGTGCCACAGCAGAACGTGGCCATGTGCTACTGGGGTGACACCCAGCATGTCAGGAGCTGAGTCACATGGGATTAGGAGAGCCTGGGGGCATCAATGAGATGGAAACAGCTTGATCTTTGGGCTGGATGTGAAACACAGGCACTAAGGGAGCAGAGCCACCCAGCAAGCCGAGGCTGAACATGCTGGGGTCAGAGGGGAATGGGATCCAATGCCAGACTGGGAGCTCTTGGCATGGTAATGCTGCTGCTGCAGCAGGAGCCTCCTTTGATGCTATTTTGGGTTTTCAAGAGGAGGATATGTTTCAAGAAGAGGCTTAGAGTCATAAAGATTTTAAAGCTCCCCATAAAATCCCGAGTCGGAGCTCCCAGCACACCTCTCCCAGCTCTGTGGGTGCTCGGGCTGAGCAGAACTGGAGGCCAAGTGATTTGAAGTCATCAGGCATAAATGTCACTGAGAAAATCGTGTTTGACAGAAAGCAGATTTACTACAAATGTCAGCTTGCCATGGGGATTAGCTGGGCTCCTTCCAAGAACGTTCCTAATAAAACGTTTGGGGATCAGCTCAGGTGTCTCCTGTGGGGATGGGAGCATCCTGGTGCTCTCCTCTGCCCTCCTTGCCGCCGGGGAAGGGGCGGAGGGTTGTCTCTGTCCCAGTCCCTCCTGTGCCGCCCGGCAGCAAGGACACGGCTGGACAGCGAGCAGGGAAGGGGTGTCAGTGCCCACCCTTGGGGTTGATGTGGTCGTTCAGCCACGCTGCCCTCCTGGAGAACCCTCCTGGCACCAGAACCGCGGCGTGTCCATCCATCCCCTGCCCTCGGACTTGGAGCGGGGAGAGAGGAGCGAGGACCCCCCATACCCTTCGGCTCGGTAGCAGCCTCATCGCTGGGGTGGATGGCGGCTGCAGCCGGCGCTGCCCGGTGTTCCCGGCTGTCCTCGCCATCCGCGGGCCGCCACTGCGCTCTGGTGGCCGCGGGAACAAGCGCGGCACCGCCGGGAGCGGCACTTCCAAGCGCAGGGAGCCGGGAGCCGCCGGCACCGCCCGGCCTCGAACCCCCGGAGGGAGGTGACCCGAAGGGAGGTCACCTGGCTGCCCCTTGAGTCCTACATGTTGTGTCCTGCCTGGGCTCACGCTGCTCTCTAACCAAACTCTCTTCTCAGCCTGAACATCACCAACAGCGACATCCTCACCATCTACGACGGGGATGAGCTCTCCTCCCGCATCCTGGGGCAGTACGTTGGCAGCAGCGGTCCCCAGAAGCTCTACTCCTCCAGCCCCGACCTCACCATCCAGTTCCACTCGGACCCTGCCGGGCTCATCTTCGGGAAGGGGCAAGGATTCATCATGAACTACATAGGTATGGGGATGTGACACACGGAGAGCCCAGGCTGTGCAGGTGCTGGGGCTGGAAGCAGGGGCAGTCACTGTGCAGCCCCTTCACATCCCACCCAGCTCCTGCAGAACCCCCAGCCCAGCTGCAGGTCTCGGGTCAGTCGCTTCTGGGGTGTCTGTGGATGTCTCCCCTCCTTCAGGCTGGCAACAAGGCTTTTTTGGTCTCTGTTAGACCTGGTGTGGCCCAGAGGGAAAGAAATTGCTGGAAACTGGGATGCAGGATCCCCACACACACCCTGTCAGGCATGAGCTGATGGCAGGGGTGGTTACTGAAGCCAGTCCCTGGGTGGGCTCCTGAGATGGATGTTCCCAGCTCCCATCTCTTTGCTCCAGAGGGGCTCAGACTGCACCTGGAGACATCTGTTCCACTGTCCTTCGGGGCAGCTGTGCCTGCCAGGCTGGGGATGTGGGTGCCCACGGCAGGGACAAGGACTGGGAAGGGCACCCACAGCTGCCCGTGGTCTCTGGCTGCTTCTCCCACACCCTGCTTCCCCTGCCAGGCTCCTTCCAGGCGTGTTTTCCTTGCGCTGCTGACAGCCCTGGCTACGACAAACAGAGCGAGCTGCAATGCAGAGCAACTGGGAGGCTGCAGGGCCCTCCTCAGTGCTCTGCAGCACACGGGACTGGGGAGGGCAGAACACAACCCATCCCCTGAGCAAACCAGCCCTAGAGGAGCAAGGGACAAACCCTCCCCTGAGCAAACCAGCCCCAGAGGAGCAAGGGACAAACCTTCCCCTGAGCAAACCAGCTGTGCCGTGACCGTGGTGCTGGCACCCCTCCTGCACCCAGAGCTGAGCATGGTGCTCCCAGGTTGTCCTGACCCCAGCACGGACACTGCCCCGTTTTTTCACCAGCCCAGCCCTCTGTCTGCCTGTAGGGGTCAGGACTGGGGAGGCTTCAAAGAGCCCCTGTCCCCCTTTCCCTGTGCCCAGGGGATGCTGCCCACAGACCAGCTGCCATGGCCGTGGCATTTGTGGGGAGGGACAGGCCCTTGGACGAGCCGTGTGTCCAGCTGTGGTGGCTCTGAGGAGGGCTGTGCCATGGGGTCCCGCTGGGTGGGTGACAGCCAGAATCCCTCCTGGCTGCAGAGGTGTCCCGCAACGATTCCTGCTCCGACCTGCCCGAGATCCAGAACGGCTGGAAAACCACGTCACACACGGAGCTGGTGAGAGGGGCCAAGATCACCTACCAGTGTGACCCGGGCTACGACATCGTGGGCAGCGACACCCTCACCTGCCAGTGGGACCTCAGCTGGAGCAGCGACCCCCCCTTCTGTGAAAAGAGTGAGTGCCCCAGCAGGAAGGCGCTGCTGTCCCTGTCCCACACCCCGTGACAGCGTCAGTCACTGCTCCGAGGGGCTCCCCGCTCACCCATCCTCTCTCCCCAGTTATGTACTGCACGGACCCGGGGGAGGTGGAGCACTCCACCCGTCTCATCTCGGACCCGGTGCTGCTGGTGGGCACCACCATCCAGTACACCTGCAACCCCGGCTTCGTGCTGGAGGGCAGCTCCCTGCTCACCTGCTACAGCCGCGAGACCGGCACCCCCATCTGGACCTCGCGGCTCCCGCACTGCGTCTGTAAGTCTGGCTGGTCTCTCCTGCTCCCCTGCAGTCCAGCTCCTCTCTGGGGGTCCTGGGCAGCCCTTTCCTGCAGCCACGACCTTGCACAGCTGTGGTGGGGTGGTGCAGAGCCTTGAGCTATCTGGAAGCACACTGTCGGGGAGAGCTTGGGGGCTTCCTCACTGCCCCCAGGCTCCTTCTCTCCCTCGGCAGCCCAAGCCCCTGGCTCACCCTGGTTGTGTTTTATTCTCTTTCAGCTGAGGAGTCGCTGGCCTGTGATAACCCGGGACTGCCAGAAAACGGGTACCAAATTCTTTACAAGCGCCTCTACCTGCCAGGAGAGTCCCTGACCTTCATGTGCTATGAAGGCTTTGAACTCATGGGGGAGGTGACCATCAAATGCATCCTGGGCCAGCCATCCCACTGGAGCGGCCCCCTGCCCATCTGCAAAGGTAACAGGGAGAGGGAATGGGGGGCAAAGGGACAGCCAACACCTCTGTCCCCAACCTGGGACAGCCTGAGAACCTTGGTCTGGCTGCAGATCCCAGCTAGGAGCTGAACTCAGGTGAAGCCTGGAACTTCTCTGGATCTGGGCTCCCCTCAGCCCAGTCTGCTCAGTCCTGGCCACGTGCTTACAGACACCAAGAGCTTATTAAAAACTGGGAGTTCACAGCATGATTTGGGACCCAGTGGGGCAGGAGATCCCCCATGGGGCTGGGTTCCCCAGCAGGCAACAGCTGCCAGCACCCAGTCAAACCCAGCTGCAGACCAGTAACTCTCCATCTCTCTTCCAGTGAACCAAGACAGCTTTGAACACGCTCTGGAAGGTGAGTGACGTGGGTTTCCTGGATGTGCAGGATCCTGGGGGAGCCTGGGAGGAGAGGGAGAAGCAGAGAGGCGATCACACGGTGCCTGCAAATGCCAACATAATAGATCTTGTCCTTTCAGTAGCAGAAGCTGCCGCAGAGACGTCGCTGGAGGGGGGAAACATGGCCTTGGCCATCTTCATCCCGGTGCTGATCATCTCCCTGCTGCTGGGAGGAGCGTACATCTATCTCACCAGGTGGGGCTGCAGGGGCTGGCACAGAGCTGGGGGGCACAGCCAGGGCTGGCTCGGCATCGCCCTCGCCAGCCACACACCCCAGGCATGGTGCTGGGAGTGCTCTGGGGAGGAGCTGGGATGGGGGGATGTGGGAGATGGGGCTGGTCTGGGATTGCTCCCTGCAGCCCAGTGACTCCACCTCTCCCCGTAGGTGTCGGTACTACTCCAGCCTCCGCCTGCCCCTCATGTACTCCCACCCCTACAGCCAGATCACGGTAGAAACGGAGTTTGACAACCCGATTTACGAGACAGGGGTGAGTCCTGCTGTGCCTGTCCCTGCTGGGGACACTCCTGAGGGACTCGGCTGGGTGGGAAGCCAGGGGATGAGTCCAGCCAGGCTGCTGTGGGAGCTCTGAGCAACAGGGCACGAGTCCATCCGTGTGGGTTGGGAGGCACAGGGGGCTGCGGGGTCCTGGCTGCGAAGGCATCCCTCCCCTGGAAACAAAACAACATCCAGGATCTCTCTTGCTGCCTGGGAACGGGGAGATGGTCCTGAAATGCAGCTGCTGCCCTCAACTGGCTTCTCCTTGCCTGCAGGAAACACGAGAATACGAGGTTTCGATATAAGGACAGCGGTAAGAGAGTCTCCAGCAGCGAACTTAATGTGCTCTCATAGAACTTCCTCAGTAACTAATCCAGAGACCACGTGGAGTTTGGTTGGACCCCCGGACCTGCTGTTGTCTTTCCTTTTGCCTCTCTATTGAAGATTTTACTGTTTTCTTCACTGTATTTATTCTATTTAAACTGCGATAGGTGTGCTGCCCAGCCCTGGGCACAGGCAGCAGCGGGAGCCGGGGCAGAGCTGGGTCCTGGTGAGGCCAGGGGGGCACGGGGGGGGGGGCACTGCTGTGTCCCCCTCCATGGCAGAATGTCCCCCTCCATGGCGGAGCATCCCCCGGCACTGCCCACACGGACGCAGGGGGATTTTTGCAGTTCTGATGTTGTTAAAAATTAAAGATGTCTCCATTGCAAGAGCCTGCGGTTGATTGCTGGGAGCTGAGGTAGCGCAGGGTCCCCCACAGGGTCCCATCCCGCAGCTCCCGGCCCCCCCAAGTGCTATTCTCCCCCGGGGGGCTCGGGGGGCACCGGCGCAGGGACCGTCCTCGCTGCAGGGCTCAGGAGAGCCTGGCACACACGAGGTACGTGCTGCTTTCTTTTCCCACTCGGTTTTGGATGTGGAGAGGCAGCGAGCCAGGACTCCCGGGGTGATGCTCTGCAGAGAAGCACCAACCAGTGCCACCCAGCCGCCCTGGAAGCCGCCCTGGAGCGAGCAGAGCTCCCAGCCGGTGCCTGTCTGCTCTGTGCCTGTCGCTCCTCTCCAGCAGCACTTCCCATCATCCTGCCAGGAACACCCTGACCCGGCATGGCTGGAGGTCACCTTTTGCCCCCCCTGGCAGCATCTCAGGGTAAGCAGGCTGGGCTGGGCTCCCTGGCTCCTGCTGCAGGAGGGGCCCGGCCGAGCTGTGCTGCGCAGCCCACCCCGCGCATCCCGGATCCGCAGCCGGGCAGGGGGTGAAGGTGGAGGTGTTGGGAAGAAGAGGTGTTGGGATGTGTGGAGGCCTCAGTGCAGGAGCTCTGTGGGGAGAAGAACAGGCAGAAATCGGCCCCTCAGTTCCACCCTCGCCATCCCCTGCGCTCCTTCACTGCATCACCCCTGCCAGAGCCACACAGCGGTGGGGACACGGACCCCAAAGGGCCACCCCGTCCCTGTTGTCACCCCCAGCCAGCCCCTGGGGAGGCAGCGAAGCCTCCACGACGTCCTCGGCTGCTGGTTGTCCTTCTTTTGTCCTTGTAGAACGATCGCGAGCGTGGGGAGGCTGGGTGAGCTCGGGGTGGTTGGTGTAGCTCTGCAGTGTACAGCTGGGATTTAGGGGTTTTCCTTTCAAAACAACGAATGTGTGTTTGTAATTTGTAACAGTTAAAAAGAAAAACAAACAAAAAAAAAGAGGAAAAAAAAAAAGAGAGAAAAAAAATGTTCCAAAAAACTGTACAAAGCATTTCATTTCCCTTCATACATGTCTGTTTTTATAAGAACAATGTGAAAATTGCTGGGATTAAATATTTTTGAACATGATCAAGTAGTTCCGTGGGAAGCTCTAGCGTTCAGTATAACCTCGATACCAATTATTCTGTATTTTCAAATGTCTGGAATCAGCTTGCACAGACTCTGGCCGCAGGCTGCAGTGGTGCAGGGCAGGGCGAGGGCTGGGCACGCTGCACACCCCGCTGTGGGATGGTGGCCCGATGCCACCGGCTTGGCTCTGAGTGCCAGATCCTGCCCTGGTGCAGTCCCACAGTGCCCCCTGCTCCCGTGGGATGGAGGCATCTGAGCCCTGCTGGGACATGAGGTGACCTGGCACGGCCATGGGGACATCTCCCCTCCATGAGTCACCCCACAGGAGCATTAAGCTCTGAACTCAGCATGGCCCCTTCCCATGCCAGCCCAGCCCAGTGATGTCCCACACAGAGTGGGTGGGGGTCTGGGTGCTGCCCCGAGGCACTGGAACCCTACTGGAGGCCCGTGGCCTTGTCACGGAGGACAGGCTGAAAGTTTGGGGCAGCCCTGGTAGCCCAACCCCACGGGAGAGGGGGCCTGTGGGGACCCATCCTGTCTGTGCCCTGTTCACCCATCGGCTGCCCAACAACCTGGGGCTGGCACCTGGCAGCTCCCATGGGAGCTGGGGCAGGGCAGCTCCCCAAAACCACTGGGGGACAAGGGGGGGGCTGCCTCACCTCTCACATGGAGCAGGCAGGCACAGCTTGGGAAGATCCTGGGGCTGGGTGGGAAAAATCCGCCCCTGCTCCCTGGGAGCCCCTCCGGGCTGAGCTGCTCCGGTGGGAGCAGAAAGGAGCCCCCACGAGGTTTCCCTCCAGCATCAGGTGTGGGCAGGGTAAGGTCCTGCGGGACACCCTGAGCACGGCCCTGCCTGGAGCATGGTGGCAGCATGGTGACTGTCACCTCGCCAAGGAGCAGCGCCACCGGGACACCCCAGCTGGAGCAGCATTCCCTGACGCCAGCAGAGTCCCAGGTGTCCCCAGCAGCGGGGTGGGAGGGGGATGCTCAGCCCCCCCCACACACCCAGGGAAATGCCCGGCCGAGGAAACCTGGGGCCTCCCGTCTGTCCCTGCCCTCCCGCACCCGAAACAATGCCACAACACCGCCCTCCCTCCCCAAACGTGCTTTTAACCAAGGTTACACTGTGACATCGATAATGGCTTTGCTCAGCAGCTGCCAGGCTAATGCACAGGGGGCGAGGGAGCCAAGGCTCTGATGCAGAGCATTCCTGGGGGAGGGAGCTTAGGTTATTTTTGGACAGAGATTGCAAGAGAATTAAAATGAAGGGGAAAAAAGAAAAAAAAAAAAAAAAGCCANNAAAGAAAAAAAAAAAAAAAGGCCCTTGATGCTGCCGTTCCTCCTCGGTGACGTAAAGCCGGAGCCAATCTCTGGCCTCACGCATCATGCTGCAGATGGAGCTTGGTCTGGGCTCAGCAGCCTCGGCCACAACGACCTCCCACAGCTCAGGGCCTGGTGGGGGCACAGTGGGGCTGTGGCGTGGCTGAGGGACCCCCAAGGTCATGGATGGAGCGGCAGGGATCCTTTGACTCCTTGCAAGCTGCATCACAGGGTGGTGAGGCACAACATCTCTGCCCAGGCCAAGCACAGCATCCCTGCCCAGCCCAGGTGAGGCACAGCATCCCTGCCCAGCCTGTCAGGCACAGCATCCCTGCCCAGCCTGTCAGGCACAGCATCCCTGCCCAGCCCAGGCCAGGCACAGCATCACTGCCCAGCCCAGAAGGGCTGGGAAAAGCCCTGGGATGCACTTGGCACAGCTCTGCCAGCAACACCCTGGCAGGAGCCCAGTCTGTGGGCAGCCTCCTGGCTCCAGTGGTTCCTTCTCCCTTTTCCTGAGATGTCCTCCTGGGGCAGACACTGCCAGTGTCCTCCCCTCAGCTGCTGCCAAAACTGTGCTTGTGTTCTGCCAGGGCTGGGATTTCCTGGAATGTTTAGGCTGGAGCTGGGACAGTGCTCCTGGAGGGGCCCTCTCTGTGCTGAGAAATCACAGAATCATGGAATCATTGGTTGGGGTTCGAAAGGACCTTTAAAGTGCATCTTGTTTCAACCCCTTGCCATGGGCAGGGACATCTTCCTCTATCCCAGGGTGCTCCAAGCCCTGTCCAACCTGGCCTTGGACACTCCTAGGGATGGGACAGCCACAGCTTCTCTGGGCACCCTGTGCCAGGGCCTCCCCACCCTCATCAGGAAGAATTTCTTCCCAATATCCCATCTAACCTTATTCTCAGTTTCAAGCCATTCCTCGTTGTCCTGTCACTCCAGGCCCTCATCCAAAGTCCCTCTCCCGCTCTCTTGGAGCCTCAGAGGAAAGCCAGGAGCAGGCTGATCTGCAGGGAAGAGATGAGTGGTAGAGCTAGAGAATAGGGGCCGGTCCAGAGGAATCAGAGAGCTCAGAAGGCAGAGGCAGGAGAGGAAGGAGGGGGAAGGATGCGCTGTCTGCCAGGAGCAGGAGCTGTGCCTGAGCCTGAGGGGTCTGGGAAGGAGCAGGATGGAATAAACTCCCTCTCCTTTCACCCTGCAACACACAGCGCTGCCAGGGCCCCGCAGCAGCACACCGGGCTGGGGAATGTGCTGGTGGGAGCACAGGGAAGCAGCAGGAGCGGGCAGGAGGTGAAAAATGTGCCAGGACGGAAAACAAGGTGCATTTTAGGACAGCTAGGGCTGAAATTGCTCAGTGGAAGCACTCACACACCCGAAGGGCTGTGCAAGGACAGCTCTGCTCCCACTCCAGAGCCCAGCCTGAGCAGTGCCAGGGGAGGATTCTTGGGCATTGGATGGCAGAATCTGCAAAACAAGGCAGGGCTTTCCTTGTGCCCGGAGCAGTGACACGTGTCCCAGACAGCTCCACGTGGCACTGCCACAGGGCAGGGCAGGGCACCCAGGATCTACCCGGATCCGGGATCTGCCTGCGGGGAGCTCAGCTGGGCGATGGAGGAAGGCGGGCCGGAGCACTGGGTCCCCTGGGGCTCCCGGAACTGACAGCATTGGCTTAAGGGAACAGGAAATGGGTTGCGGAGGAAAAAGGCAAACAGGAAGACTCACAACAGTTTCTCCACCAGCACTTAAGAGTTATAAAGGGACACTCCAAGCTGGGAGCATTCGGAACAGTCCCCCCATCTTTGGTGCTGCAGCACACCCTCACATCCTCGCTGAGGCATTCCCTGGCTGCCTGCATCCTGGGGAATGCCTCGCTGGGAGCTCCTGTCCCCTGCACGCCAGAGCCACTTGTTCTTGCGGACAAGCAGCCCCTGCAGCCCGAGGGCTGCAGCACCAGGGGCCGGAATCCCCGGAGCCAGTACTCCCTGAATCCCCGTGTCCCTGCATCCCTGGAGGCAGCATCCTGCGCATCCCAGCTGCTGCATCCCTAATAGCCTGTGTCCCTGGAGCCAGTCCTCAGTCCCTTGGTGGCTGCATCCCTGCGTGCTCCCGCCCCTGGGACCAGGATCCCCAGACTGCTGCAGCCCCCGGTGCCTGAATCCTTGGAGGCACTGTCGCTACGCGTCCCCCCGCACCCCCGGTGCCCCCGCACCTCCCGCGCCGCCACCGCCACCGCCTCCCAGCCCCCGCGTCCCGGGGTGCCTCCGGCCGGGATGGGCGCTCCCCCGGGGACCATCGCCACCTCCTCCCGCCGCTCCATCCCCGGGACCCCTCCCGA